>PVJH01015915.1:0-52019 GCA_004026705.1 Nesogale talazaci
CACACACAATGACAAGAATGGAGGGTGGTATATACACAATGCAAAAGACATAGGATGACATCACAGAGTCCAGAGATGGATGTAATAATTCTGAATGTGAATGGACTGAACTCACCCATTAAAAGACAGAAACTAACAGACTTGCTTAGAAAGCATGTGTTGTCTGAGAGACACAGCTCAAGCTTGCAGGCAAAAATAGGCTGAAAATTAAAAGCTGACAAGCAATACAGCAAGCAAATAGCAACTCAAAGAAATTAGTTGCTGTAATATCGCTCTCTGAAAAAACTGACCTCAAGGTGCAAGAGATAAGGATGTACACTATATAATGCTCAAGGGAACAGTAGACCAATAACAAGTAAGTATAATAAATACATATGCGCCTATGGTGGTTATATACTTTGGTGTCAATTTCATGATTGGGGGCGTAGATTGGGAGTCTAACCTGTCAATTTGGAGACAGCCAAAGAGACCTCTGTGTGGGCATGGCTTTCTCTGAGAATTCAGGGAAGTCTCATGGTGTTTCCCCTGTGGAGGTAAGAGACTATAGACTCAGTTCCTGGGAGACCCTGAACAGACAAGAGAATACAGTAGCATAGACCCTGAGTCCTAGGAACTGGAAGAGCCAGAGAAGAAGCCACACAGACTTACCCTGATGGAACCAGATCTCTGAAGTTGAAAAAGTCACAGAGAGACCCCTGCCAGCACTGAGATGCTTCTACCACCAATGCACACTGCTGGTGCACCCTGAGTCCTGGAAATGGGAAGCCATGGGGAGACTCCTGCCAACACCGGATGCTTCTACTACCGCTGGATATACAGGCTCTGCATCCACTGGCCTGTGATTGCTCTGGTGCCATTACATGTGCTTTGTGAGTTGGAAGGAGACTTTATAGATTGGTATCTGACATATGAGCTAATATCAGACATGATTGTGGACTGGACTGGGTTGGCTTGGGATCTATATACATGTTTCTGAAATTGTTTTTCTAGTCTACTCACACTAACACAGCACCCGAAAGACCAGCAAAGTTTGTTAAATGCTTCAAAAAATTAAAAAAAGGAATCACAGACTTAATAATCATAGTAGGTGACTTTAATGCAGCACGCTTTAAAAAGAGATCACAGGGAGAGAAGCTTAGCAAGGAAGTTACAGAACTAAACTCCAGTTAGGCAATTTGATCAGTAGACATTTTTAGAGCTCTTCATGCAAATGCAAACAATTCACATTCTTTTCTAGTACGCATGTAACATACTCAAAGATAGATAACATGCTGGGCGGGGTGGGGGTGGGGGCGGGAATCAAACCGGAGTAAATTCAAGCACACAGAGATCACTAAAAGTTTCTCCTTAGATCACTATGCAATATGGATGGAAATCAAGGGCAAATAATAAGAGGATGAATAGCTCCCTTCTTCAAAATGAGTGAGTACTTTTCCAGATCAGAGAAGAAATTAGGAAGTTTTTTAGAAACCAGTGAAAATGAGAATCCAACCTTGGGGACACAGCAAAAGCAGTTATCAAAGGAAGCTTGACAGAATAAATGCACACATGAAAAAGGAAGAAAGGCTTATGATTGATACTTTTCCACAAAGTCAACAGTTATTACAGCACAGTGAACAGAATAATCCTACCAGTAGCAAGAGAAAAGAAATAATAAAAATCATGGCAGAGATAAAAAATGGGAAAACAAGAAAACAGCAAAAAAAAATCAAAGCAACAAAAAGTTGGTTCTTCAATACGATTGACAGAATTAATTGGCAAACCTAATCAAGGAACGAAGGAACACATGTCAATCACCAGAATGAGGAATGAAAATTTCAACAGACCCTAATGAAACTAAGAGTTTAATTACCTGTTACTACAATGGCCTGTACTCCAATGAATTTAACAACTTGGTAGACATGGACAATTACCTGGAAAAAAATCCCTCCCCAGATTATCACAGATGGATATCTATAACCTCAATAGACTCATAAAAATAGAATAAATAGATAAGGTTTCAAGAGATGACCAAATAAAAAATCCTCTGGACCAGACAGCTTCACAGGAGAATTTTACCAAGCATTCAGGGAAGAACTGACACCAATCCTACACAAACTCTTCCAGAGAATAAAAAGGCATGGTTAACTCCCAAACTCTTTCTCTGAAGTTAGTATAACACTAATACCTAAGGTGGGCAAAGATCCCACAAAAATTCAGAATACAGCTGAGCCCCGGTGGTGTAGTGGTTGTGTGCGGGACTGCGGCCCACTGGCCTGGCAGTTCAAATCCAGCAACAGCTCTCCAGGAGCAAGGCTGGGCCTCCCACTCCAACCAGACGGCAGTGATACCCAAAACACACACAAAAAAAAAGGAAAAGAAAAAAAAAAGAATTCAGAATACAGACTGATATATCTGATGAACACCATTGCAAAAATTGCTAACGAAATCTTGGTCAATGGAATACAAAAGCATATAAAGCCAATACTTCATCATGACAGAGTGAGATTCATTCCCTGGATGCAGGGATGGTTCAATATCCAAAAGTCCATCAATATTATACACCACATCAACAAGAAAAAGGATCAGAACCTCATGATCATATCAATAGACGCAAAAATAGCATTTGACAACATCCAACACCCATTTCTGCTTTAGATCACCAAGAAGATAGGAATGGAAGGCAAATTCCCCCAAATAATACATGTTCTAAAAAGTTATGTTATATAGCAGTGAGCTAGATAGTAAATTCAGCCCTTGTAAGTACAGGTTCTGTGCTGATTAATGATGTGTATCAACTTGACTGAGCTATGATTCTCAGTGGTTTGGAAGTTATGATATCATCTTCCATGATGAGATCCAGTATAATGTAATCAATTACATGATGAAACCTATCAACCAATTAGTCAAAAGCGTGTTCTTGAGAATATGGTTTGTATTCAATGAGTATGAACATTCTGAATTCAAAATTCTTTGAATTTTGCTCAATCATAATGTTTCATCGAAGGCAGGGATTCTCAACTTATCTAATGCTGTGACTCTTTAATACAGTTCCTCATGTAATGGTGACCTCCCCCCCCCCCCCAACCATAAAATTATTTTTGCTGCTACTTCATTGCTGTAATTTTGCTAGTGTTATGAATTGGGTGACCTCTGTGAAAGGCTCATTTGACCCCTAAAGGGGTCATGACCCACAGGTTGAGAACCGCTGATTTAGGGTATCTTCCATCTGACCTCCTCCTTTACAATTGAGCCAGGAGTTTGTGCTATTTCCTTGCTGCTTGCTTTGGATTCTTCGACCCTACAGTTTTGTGAGTAAAGAGAAGCCTCAAGCTTGAGGGGCCCTCCAGCTTCACTCTAATCCACTAATGGAATTTGCCAGTCTCTAAAACTGCAAGAGCCACATACAAAAGCAGCAAAAAGTATTATTACAGGATCATATAACTGTTTGTTAAATGAAAATATTAAAATGTGATATTACTTTTTTCTAACATATCTTGCATCTAGGTTTGTACATACTTGAATGAAGTGTTACTATCTCTTTAACCCCTCCTTGGATAAGTCTGTGCTCTTTTATTTATAACACAAGAAATAAAAAAAAAACCCAAAACAAAATAAAGCAAAAAATCCCCCCAAAAAACAGTTTTTGGGATTTCCTTGAGCACTTCAAAATTGTCTTCCATTTCAATTTTCTTTGAGTATGGAGGGAATAGCATGAAGTCCAAAAGGACAAGATCAGGGCTTTAGGGTGGATGGTATAAAGATTACCAATGAAATTCTCATACGGCAACCTTTGTTATTCTTGAAGAATGAGAAAGTACATTGTCATGATAGGAAAAAAAATTTCAACACAATTTCCTGTACTTTTTCACACTAATGCAATTTTTAATTTTCTAAAAACTTCTTCCTAATAAATTCCTGTGATTATCCTTTATCTTTTGAGAAAATCTATCAAGGTCTCTGTCTTAGTCTGGGTAAACTAGAAAAACAAATTTAGTGATACTTATATGTGTATAAGAAAGAGCTTTATGTCAAAGAGCAATTGAATATTGAGAAAACATCTCAGCCCAGTCCAGATCAAGTTCATGAGTCCTACATTAGCTCATGTCTGATACAAATCAATAAATTCCTCTTCAGACTCATGAAGCATATGCAATGATGCCAAATACAGTAAGATCACAGGCCAGTGGGTGGAAAGTCTTGTGGATCCAGTGGCAGCAGAGGCATCTCAGTGTTGGCAAGGTCTCCACATGGCTGCTCCAGCTTCAGAGCTCTAACATAGCTCCATGTGTGTTGTCAGCAGCAGCAAGCACGGAGAGTGAGCACAGGTCTCAAATTGGAAACAGATTATGCAACACAATATCCTTGTGGAGGCCCCCCTCCCACACTCTGCCCCTAGGGGAAAAAAGGTCACTCCTGAACTGACCTTTTTACCTTGACTTTAACTGGTTAGCAAAACTTCTTAGAGGCTAAAGTTCTGATTGGAGACTTCTTTTGAAGGTGCTCTTAAAACAAGTTTATTAAGATTAAGATTAAAACAAGTTTATTACCGGAAGAATTTTTCTATGCCCATCTATTGATTGAAGAGACATGTTTAAACACATTTTGTTTGGAAGTCATGATGTAGTTATCTGCCATGATGAGATATAATACAATGTATTCACTTTCATCATGAAATCTGCTACACACAAGCAGTACATTTAAAGGATGTATCCTCAGAAGACATACTTATATGCATACAGCAATTCTTTTATACTTATTTTTGCACAAACATAAACTTCACTGATTTTGCATTTCTGAAAATTCCAGACTAAGTTAGGGTCATTACTAGAAGCTCAGTTTACTGAATCGCAGTTCCTAAATTTCTGTTACAAGACCATGCTTTGAAGAATGTTGTTCTCAGCTGCTGTCAAGTCAGCTCCTCATAAGTCCAACTTATGGAGACCCCATGTAAACCACCACCATTATCTGGCAGTTGGTTGTAATGCTGTGGTTTGTGTGTTGATGGAAGCTGGAGGCTAGGTCACTGTTATTTCAAAACTCATCAAGGTCACCCAAAGTGAATAGATTTCAACAGAGGATAAAAATTGAGAACACTTGGGCTGAGCACCGGTGATGTAAGTGGTTGAGTGTGGGACTGTGGCCTGCGGCCTTGGCTCTTCAAATTCAGCAGCAGCTCTCAGGAGCAGCACTGTGTAGCGCCCACGACCACCAGAGGCTGTGATGCCCCCCCCCCCCCCCAAAAAAAAAATTGAGAATACTCGGTTGAGCCCTGGTGGCATAGTGGTTGTGAGCGGGACTGCGGCCCACTGGGGTGGAGGCTCAAATCTAGCAGCAGCTCTCCAGGAGCAAGGCTGGGCCTCCTATTCCCACCACCAGAGGGCAGTGATGCCCCCCCTCAATTTTTTTTAAAAAAAATCGAGAACACTCTACAAAAAAGCAAAATGCTATCTATTTCAGAGGAATTAGCTTTTGAGGACCTTATGGATAGCATCAAAACATTTTGAGATACTGAAAACCTCTTGATTAGGAGCAGAATGTTGCCATAGGTAGTGGGAGAAGATATGCCCCCCAGGTCAGAAGACACACAAAATAGGAATGAGAAAGACTTTCCTTCTCAAAGTAGAGTCTACCATAATGATATGCAAGGTGCACACATAGTTGTGTATACATGTAAATATATTAATTCATAAAAATAGAGGTATTGCCTTATGCCAGTGGTTCTCAACCTTCCTAATGCAAGGACTCTTTAATATAGTTCTTCATATTGTGGCGACCCCATAACCATAAAACTAATTTCATTGCTACTTCATAACTGTGATTTTGCTATTGTTATGAATCAAGCAACCGCTGTGAAAAGGCTGTTTACCTCTGCCCTATGTCTGTCAATATATTGAGGAACTGAGAGACTTTGAGCCTCTATTCAAGTCCTCCCTCAACATCAGAAAACGTTGTTGTATTAACCTGAAATTCTGTGATGCTCACCCTCCCAGCACAGTTGCTGAAGACAAACTAGGTGCATAAGCAAATGTTGTGAAAAAATCTGATGGTGCCCAATTATTAAAAGATATAGTGTCAATTGTGGCCCACTGGCTTGGTGGTTCAAATCTAGCAGCAGCTCTCCAGGAGCAATACTGGACCTCCCACTCCCACCAGAGGGCAGTGATACCCCCCTCCCCCCAAAAAAGATATAGTGTCTGGGGTCTTAATGGCTTTAAGTGAAACAAGAGGTGATATTAACAGGGAAGCATCAAGCTCACATAGAAGAAGCTCGCCAGCATGTGTGATCGCAAGGCGTCGACAGGGCCAGGTAACAGGCATCAAAATATCCACAATAAATAATATTGTTGAGAACCACATATGGAACTACCACATAGATTTTCCAAATATTAGAATTATTTTGTAAAACATGAACCTTTAAGTTTTTTATGTCTAATTCTGTAAATATAGTGTCCTTATTCTTTCTGAACCATTTATATCCATTCTCTTTTGAAATTTTACTTATTTATTTTTAAATATGCAATTTTGAGTTTTATCTGCCACCCTCACATTGAGATTGGTTGTTTTCCTGGCGGCATAGTGGGTTAGGTACTGGGCTGCTACCATTAAGGTCAGCAGTTTGAAACTACCAGGTGCTCCAAAGGAGAAAGATGAGGCTTTCAACTCCCATAAAGATAGGCAGTCTCTGGAACCCACGAGGGCAGTTGTACTTTGTTCCATAGCCTCCCTATAAATCAGAATCGACTTGATGGCTGTGAGTTGGAGCTGTGTTGATTGTTCATCTCAGATTTAACATTAACGATCTTCTTGCCTTTTACTATATGTTATCTAATAATAAAGTGGATGTTCTTGCTTTAATTTTGTTATCTTATACTATTTGTTATTGTTCATAAAATAAATCTTGCTTTGTTTTTTTCTTAACAGAATAACACATAGATGTCACTGAAAATTTGGTGGTGGCATGGACAGAAGATACAGTTAAACAACTAGATGGAAATAAAAAGCACCCAGAGATATTCCAATCCCATCTTTATGTAATCTGTCAATATTTATTATGCATTTAAACCACGTGGAATCAAAATGTACATATTATTTTATAACTTATTTTCTCACACTCACATGATGTTTTAAATACTATTTCAGAAGTGATAGAACCTCCTACACTTTCAAACTTTTAATTTTCTGTTTTACTGCAAAGAGCACATAGTTGGCCAGAGTGAGGTTTGTTAACATTTTTTGTCAATTGGCACTATTTTTAAAAGTTCAATGTAGTCTTAATCTTTTCAGAGGCATTTTGGTTTGCTTATTCTTACTACCTTGCTTTTTATTTTAAACTTGTTGTGCTATGTTTTGTTTTGTTTTTTGTTTTATTTTAAAATGCCCCATTGGTTGCCTTTTCTGGATTGAAGATATCTTTTGTTTTGTTGTGTTTCCTGCTAGTGATTAAGATGGTATGAAAAGTGTTTTTATTTTTTCTAGTATTTACTTTAACCTTTTTTGCTCATGTAGTTAACATTATTATTTTTTTAATCAGTCCTAAAGTTAGTCCTATTTTCTCCATCTTCTTTTTAAGGGAAAACATACACTGAAACCCTTTCTCTTTGCATCCAATCCCATCACTTTTCATGTTGAATTATATTTGTTCTATTTTATTAATAATGCTTTTCATTTTCAATTAATTTTTATTTGGGAATTTAGTTAACTCTTGAAGAGAGAACAAGACTCTCGGTGACACCAAGAATGGGGGCTCATAGTGCTCTGACCCTAAAGTGGAGTGAAAGTTTAAAAGATGCCAGTTGTTATCATCACTAGGGAATGAGATAATGGGATGCATTCTTGGCTTTAGAAGGAAAAATGTAGACCTAATTGTGTCCCTTCTATGAAGGCTCTCTATGCCACAGACTGAAAAAAAAAATTCAATCCAGGGCTGAGAAGCCATTTACCCATCACAGTAGGGTTTTCAAAGCTATAAATCTTCCCTGGATCAGCCTCCTTTTTCTCCCTTTGAGTGTACAGTATGCTTGAACTGATGAACTTATGGCCAAGAGCCCAATCCTAACACACAGAACTACCACACCTTCCCCTGCACCTCATAGCATTCCATTTACCGTGAGGTGCCTTTATGACTATTGAACCCACAAATCATGCTAACCTTGTCTACAGTCATGACCACAGCATCAGATCCTCGGTTCTCTTCTTCAGCTTCTGATATAAACACTTGTCATTGGATAAAGGGGGCAAAGAAAGCCTTGATTCGTGATAAAGGGAATTCATGTTACTCCTACATTCAGCCTCCCCTGCTGAATCTCATTTTAAGCATTCATTTTTCATTTCATGGTATAGAAAACATCCTAGAGCCAAGCTACATCTTTTAAAACACATTCTGTTAGTCAACTCGACATATTCTGGTCACATCATCTGGCTTTAATTGGTGATATCCCCAGTGAAACAAAGTATCCCGGGAAGAAACCTTACTTGGTCTTAAGTGAGACCTTAACTTTTCCCAGCCATTCATTTAATTGATATTATTGACTCAGTTGTACAATCATCATCATCATCATCATCATCATCATCATCCTCATCCTCATCCTCATCCTCATTGTCACCACGATTGGCGAACCAGCAGTAGCAGATTTGAGGAACCTCATTGAGGAAGTTCAGTCAGTGGTTGGTTCTAGGAGCACCATCCCAACCGCACAGGTAAATATTGATATGTGATATGTGAAAAATTAATGACATACTTCATAACTCAGAACAATTTTAAGACAAAAGCTCTGATCTTCTTTGTCAATAGTATTGGGTCCAACCAGTTCCTGGCAGCAGCTATTAGTTTCTCTATGACGACTCTCACTCATGTGGTTTCCTTAATAAGCCTTCTCTCAGCTCCAGCACGCATGCGCATGGCACTTCTTATCCTGCCAACTCAGGTTGTCACTCTACTGGGAGCAAATTGTTCCTCAACATGGTTGCTTTCCCAAGGACTGTTCCATGAACCCCAGGTACAGATAGTGACACACTGCTCAGAGCCTGATGCAGCCTCCTTTATGCTCCAGAGCCTGCTGCTCACTTCCTGGAATAGAATCAGCTCAACAGCAACTGTGGTGTGTGTGTATACATATATATATATATGTGTGTGTGTGTATGTATATATGTGTCTGTGTATATATGTGTGTGTATATTTATACACACACACACCCCATTACAGTGAATACATTTCATATCCCAGTGACTCTGTAGAAGAAAGTAGAACTCACCTTTAGAACTTCTGAGGTGGTCATATTTATGAAAGCCAACTCCCACATTCTTCTCCTACCAAGCAGCTGGAGGGTTCAGATACTGGATCTTCAAGTTAGCAGCCAAGCGTGTAACCCTTGTAGCACCAGGCCCCGTTAGCTCTCTTGCGCTTCATTTTGGTTCACACTTTATATACGTTCTGTGTGTACATGTGTATACACATCATATATACAAAAGTCCTTCTCATGTCACTTTTATTTTAATAGGGATCAAAACTTTATCCAGTGTTTTCCATAATTGCGGAGCATAAAACTGATTTGAGGAGATGCTGCCAAATGCAGATTCCTGAATTATGTCATCTCCTGTGTCAGACTCTGAGGAGTGAGGCTCAAGAATGTGTGTGAGCCACAAGCATCCCAGGAGAATCGACTGATCACACTTTGAGGAAAACTGACACAAACTAATGGAATTAAGGGATTTTGTATGAAGTATGTTTAAAGAGGGATAGAGTAGAGGCACCTTTTGCAGTCAATTTATAGAAAGCCCTGAAATTACACTACAGAAACTAACAACCAAGGGACTTTCCCTGAAGTATTTTATTAGGTATCTTAAGTTAAAATGATATTATGACAGAACTGTTCTCCACAAAAACCACACACCATTACAGCTTAGAGAAGTAGAAAATTACTTCTAACTGAGTTCATTTCCCCAACCAAAGGCAAGAGTCAAAAGAGTCAGAAAAGCCATTCTTTCACTCAGTAAACACTCAGCACCCTGCTAAACATAGAACAGAGAAGTGAGTTAGCAAGTACCTGCCCTTATCGCATTTATACTCTCAAAGGGAAGACAGAGAACAAACCAATAAACCAAAAGGCCACACCATTTGCTGTCAAGTCATTTTAAACTTATAACAATCTTATCAGAGTAGAACTGACCTGCCACATTTCCAAGGCTGTGATAATTGTGGAAGCAGATCGATACATCTTTCCCCCCAGAGTGGCTATGGATTCAAACCACCAACTTTTCAGTTAGCAGACAGATGTGCACTTGACCTGCATATCACCCAGGAGTCTTAAGAAATCAGTAGCAGATAAGAATTCTAATCATTGCTGCTATTTACTCTCTTACACTAATGGGTCTAAATTTCCCCTTTGTGGAAATAAGTGTGCAGTGTTAGTGAAAGGATGACGGCAAGCCTTCACCTCACGCACTTTGGTCAGGTTACCGACAGACTTACTGCCACCTGGTTGGTTCTGACTCACAGTGACCCTGTAGGATAGGCTAGAACAACCCCTCCCCAACCCCTCCACCATGGGTTTCTTTACATGAGCAGAACGCCTGCCTGTCTCCTGCAGAGTGAGTGACTAGTGGTTTTGAACTGCTAGCCTTGTGGTTAGCAGCCTAACATGCAATCACTAGGTCATCAGGGTTGTCACCAGAAAAGATCAAATGTTAGTAAAAGACATCGTGTTTGGCAAAATAGGAGGACAACAATAGCAAGGGAACTCCTTAATGAGCAAGACTAACCCAATTCTCGCAACAATGGATTCAACTAGCCCAATGATCATGGAGCTGGAGCAGGACCTGGCGGTGTTTCATTTTGTCACACACACAGGGTCTTCCTGTATAAGCTGAACGAGAAGGGATGACAATGAATTCTTTGTATGTGTTCTATGTAGCTTACTGAGAAAAAAAATAAATGCTACAATTATTGAATGACTTGAATGTCATGTTAGAGATTTAAAAGTATGCTATTATGGACAACTTAATATTACTAATCCTCTCAGGATAAATTACTTTTTCTTCATCCACACTTTGTCTGTGAATCCCAGATATAAGAAGAAAAAAATTTGAAGTGTGATAATATTACTTCCCTGTATTAGACAACATCCAGGACAGAGCTACAATTTGAACTGCTCAGCTATTCTAATATTGCTACAAAAACCCCAGAGAGGTTATGTTTCCAGAACAGACTAAATAATAGGTTTCCAAACAAGATGAAAGGTTATAATAAGAGAATAAACCTACCAAACCACATGAAACAGAAAGGAAAATAAGAACGACTGTTCGTAAATTGCTACTAAATTTTAGTTTGCTACCTCACTTAAAAGTTTAGAAGTGAGTCAAAAGCATAAAGGAGAAAAGATATAAAATACTTAGATATAAAAGGTAAGGTCAATTTAATTTTTTTTGGGGGGGCGGGGCATCACTCCCCTCAGGTGGTGTGAGTAGAAGGCCCAGCCTTTGCTCCGTGGAGCCAGAATCGAACCTCCATCCTAGTGGGCCCTAGTCCCACGCACAACCACTATGCCACCGGGGCTCAGGCCCAAAGTCAATTTAATTTTGATATATGGTGTCAAAACAGAAACTTTCAGAGGGCAGTGTCTATAAACCTAATGCAATTATAATTGAAAAAATGATTTTTCTGATGTTTACATCCATTTTCTTTTAATAGCTTCAAGGGTGTTATTTCTTAAAGTCCAATGAAAGGTTGGAAATAAGTGCTTTTAGAATAAGACAAGAATCACTTACTATCATGGATCCACTACAAACAGGAAAAGAAGCTATATAATTTATCAGCAAAAGCTTGTTTTTCTTTTAAGTTCCTCTTCTCCTATTTCAGGGTTTTAGAAAAAATGTTAAAGACACGGTTCTTGAACCCACGTCCACTTTAAGAGGATACAACACGCCTATTAATAATTGCACTACTGCTCTATTATTGCTAAGAATAATGATGCACTGGAAGCGTTGGCCCCCAAGCCGAATTTATCCTGAAATGTTTTCAATTAACTCTTGGCACAGGCAGGAAAGCATCAAACCTTTCCCAGGCTGAAATATGGAAAATCCGCAGGGAACATCTCAGCAGGAGAGGAATTTCATTAAAACAAGCCCGTCATAATCCAACGACTTCTACTCTCCCCTTAAGCCTCCCTATTGATAAGGAGTCTGAGGCGATTTTTATGGATTTGCGAAGAGAAATGATTTCATAAGATCTTTTCACAAAGGTTGTTTTGGCTTGGGCGTTTGAATTACTAGCTGTTGGCTGATGAAAAAGTGGTCAGGCATTTGGCTTCACTGTGATAAGAAGCTGGGCTGAAGGCAGGAAAGGCGGGGCTGCATTCCCCAGACAGACACCGCTTTCTGAGATCACCGCAAAATCTGACATCAGAGCAGTTTTCCCATGTCTCTGTAAACTGACATACAGTTACCATCATCTGTACGGAGCGTTTGAATGGCCCGTTTAGAGAGGTGAGAAGCAGATGTCTTGAGAGGTCAGCAAACACACACTCTAACAAGTTTCAAAGGTGAGACTTCATTTCAGAAGAGACTGACGTTATCTCAAGGATGGAGTGGCAGCTGGAAGCGACTGAGTAAAGCATTGCTCATAGATAGATAAGTATATTTTCCATAGAATTTTGAAACACACATCTCTATTTTCAACTTCCTATTCCAAGTATACTTCTGCATGCTATGTTTAACTGTATAATGGAAGAATAGTAGAACTGTTCCACTTCATCATTTGCCAAATGATAATTATAGTAAAATCATTCAGCCAGGAAAATATGATGACCATTAAAAAGACATACTGAAAAGTGGGAAAAGTAAACAAACAAATTCATTACTGTCCAGGGCATTCTGATTCATAAAACCCCCAGTAACTACATGCTAGATAGGATTTTGTTGACAGTAATCTTTATCAAAGCAAATAACTTAACCTATCTTTTGCAGATCCCTGATTGGGTTAGAACAATCAAACTGTAAGTTCAGTTCGAACTATACGCAGTACCGTGAAAGCTGCAACATGGAAAGAACTCAATAATGTGCCAAGACTCTTCACCTGGCTTTGGGCTCGTCATCAACCTTGTAAAATCCAGACTTACTGAGTCAGAATCTCCAGAGCTGACGTCAAATCATTTGAATAATGTTTCCAGTAGTGTGGCAGTCATGTGTTTATGTTAATTTTATGATTGAAAGGTGTAGTCTAGCCTGTTAATCTGGAGATAGCCATTGAGTAGCCAATGAGGCCTATATGCGGGCATGGCTTTCTCCTGAGACTTCTGGGAAATCTCGCGATATTTCCCTCGTGAAGATGACAAACTATCTTCCCCAGTTGTTGGGAGTTAGGCTCGGAGGCAATTAATCACAGACAACACAGGATGGCGGCATCTGGGAGGCTGGAGTAGCTGGTGGAGAGATGGCACAGCTTTGCCCTGATGGAGTCAGACCTCTGAGGCTGGGGTGGCCACATGGAGGCCTCTGCCAGCTATGAGTTGTTTCTGACACCACGGGATGCTGTTGATGGACCCTAAGCCCTGGAAGCAAGGAGCCATAGGGAGACCCCTGTCGGTGCCAGGACTCTGCACCCACTAACCTGTGACTTCGTGAGTCGGAAGGAGACTTTGTGGACTGATTTCAGGCATATGGGTTAATATCGGACTTGTGACTTTGAGCTGGACTGGGCTGGGATGTTTTCTCAATGTCCTGTTCCTCTTGAATATAAACTCATTCCCATATCCATATGCATGGCTTTGAAATTTGTTCCTCTAGTCTACCTGGACTAACACAGCTAGGTATTACTTGAGAATAACTGGTCTTCATTCCCTCACTTTGCTTTCTTAGTTTGCTTTCTTACTCTCCAAGATCTTAACACCTTGAAATTCAGCTTCTGCCCATCACTCAACTGAATTAGATTTCTTGAAGTTTATCAATCATTCCCTAGGGAACAAATCAAATACTTTTGTTTTTGTGGCATCACTGCCCTGGTGGGAGTAGGAAGCCCAGCCTTGCTCCTGGAGAGCTGCTGCTACATTGAACTTTCAAACCTGTGAACTTTCAAACCGCAGTCCCACACACAACCACTAGGCCACCAGGGTTCAGCACTAAATCCAATACTTTTAAAGCCTATTCATGACTACACATCCCTCCTCATTAGTTTCTCTGCCTGAAGTTTCCCTGGTACAGTCAGAATGCTCCTTAGAGGCAAGGATGGCTACACAGTCTCACATATTTTGGACATGTTGTCAGGAGAGACCAATTCCTAAGGATGACTATAGATGATAAAGTAGTGGGGTGTGAAAAAGAGGAAGACCATGGGCAAGATGGATTGGCACAGTTCCTGCCATAATGGGCTAAAACATAGGGACAATTGTGCGAACGGTGCCAGCCTAGGCAGTGTTTCCTTCTGTGGTACATAGGGTCGCTGTGAGTCAGACTGACTCAAGGGCACCAAATGACAGCAACAAGCTCCCTGGTCTAGGAGCTTCTTTGGATTCTTCAGTATAGCATTTAATTCGGTTGTTCTAGCCTCCCACCCCATAATTGCCATGACCCTGGATTCAGTTCTTATATTTTCACTCTTTAGACTAGAGGGTAGACTAGAGGAACAAATTTGCAGACACGCATATGGCTATAAGGAAAGGGTTTATATACAAAAGGACTGGAATACTGAGAAACATCGCAACCCAGTCCAGTTCAAAGTCATGAGTCTGATATTAGCCCATATGCCTGATACCAGTCTATAATGTCTCCTTCCGACTCACGAAGTCACAGTTCATTAGGTGCAGAATCTCCGTGCTGGCAGGGTTCTCCCTATGGCTCCTCGCTTCTAGGGCTCAGGGTTCATCAACAGCATCCAGTCGTGGCAGAAGCAACTCATTGCTGGCAGGGGCCTCCACATGGCCTCTCCAGCTTCAGAAGTCTGGCTCCATCAGGGCCAAGTCGCGTGGCTTCTCCGGCTCTTCAGATGCTGCCATCTTGTTTTGTCTGTGATTCATCATCTCAGAGACTAACTCCCAACAACTGGGGAAGATAGCTTCTCATCTTCGCAAGGGAAATATCGTGAGATTTCCCAGAAGTCTCAGGAGAAGGACATGGCTTTCTCCTGATTAACTCAATGGCTCTCATTGGCTACTCAATGTCTACTCAATGGCTATCTCCAGCTTAGCAGGCTAGACTCCACGCCTACATCTCAATTATGAAATTAACATAAGTACATGACTGCCACACTTATATAGTGGTCTGAATTTAGGGAAGAGCTAAATGCTATATTGACTTCCAATTTTCTCTTATCATGACCTCATGTGCTCCTTGTATCCCAGACAGCAAAACTACCCCAGTGTCTGGGACATAGCCATGACAACCCAAGTTGCACATGGGAGCCAACCTTGTCAGGACTGCCTCTCTAACAGAGCCTCTTGTAATAGTTCTTTTTCCAGTGAGATCCAGCAGAATTGCCATCTTAATAGAACCCTCGCTAGTCTGGTTCCTATTCTGCTCTCTGCCCCCCCCCCCTTTCAGATTCTCTGTGAGTTGCATTGCATTAAATGGCAAATTGACATTTGTGTTAGCCAGACTCATAATGTATTTCGTGGTTCTCCTTGTATTTCTTGAGCTGTACTTAGGAAAGATCTCTGTCGCTGGTTTCTCCTCAACAAACACCTTTCATGAAGACCCTCTTAGGGAAAAGGGATTTACTCATTCAATTATATCTCAACTCCAAACAGTATGGAAATGCATGAAAAAAAATGACCTTGATTAGTTTACTCAGGAAATCAGGTTGCATGGTGCAAATAGTTGAGCATTGGACTACTAACCTAAAGTTTGACTGTTCAAATCCACCCAGTGATACCTTGAAAATAAGGCCTGACTACAGCTCTGAAAATCATATAGAGCAATCTACTCCACTATGAAAGCTACAGGAATGAGAATTGACCAGATGACATTAAACCACATGAGTGTTCTTTTGGATCCTTCTTTAAATTAAAAGTACCACAATTTATCTCTTCAATTTTTTGATGGTATTATTTGCAGCACACAAAAGTTTAATTTTAATAAAGTTCAATTTATCTATTTTATTTTTCCTTAATGTCCCTGTTTTTCTTGCTTGCCATGTCTATTTTAGTATGATACCATTTTCAATAGTGGTTGTACCGTTTTACAGTCCCACTAGAAATATTTGAGTTCTAATCCCTTCGAGCTCACCAGAATTTGTTGTTTTCTGTTTTTATTTTTATCTTTGTTATTTTTACAGGGGTGAGATGGCATCTCATTGTAGTTTGATTTGTTACTCTAATGACTAATGATCACACACATCTTTTCATTATTTCTTACTACTTCAATGAATTTTTGGCTCATGACCTTTACTTGTTTTTTAGTTGAATGTGTAGCTTCATACCATCTGTGAATAAGGATAATTTTAATTCTCCCTTTCCAATTTGAGTACCCCTTGTTTTCCTGATTTTCTTATTGCTCCAGGTAGGATTTTCAGAATACTATTGAATTAAAGCAGACACCTCACTACCGTTGAGTCCACGCTGGCACCCAGTGGCTCTACAGGACAGAGTGGAATGGGCAGGGGGTGCCTGAGACTGGAACTCTTCCTGGGAGCAGAGGGCCAAACTGCTGGCTTCGTGATTTGGAGCCCAATGTGGAACTCACTGCTGCTCACTAGGTGGCTGTCTCAGTCTTTCTCCACTGAGAATAATGTTGACTATGGTTTTTGTATATAGCAAGGTGTACCCTCTCCGCCCCACCAAAAAAAAAAACAAAACACCAAACTGGAAATTTTCTTCAAAGCTATGCATTAATTTTTTTTTATATAGAACCACCTTATCAGTTTCAAAGTACTCTCCATTATACTTGATACATTTGTCAAATCTGAGCTCCCATTCTTGGAAATATTTTTCAAACTTATCTGTTTGGAAGACTGATAGTACCTCCTATTTTTTTTTTCCTTCTTTTTCACTTCTACACCATAAAATCATTATCCTTTCATGACCCTCTTCATTCACAGAAACAAAAGCAGGCACACAGAGTGAGGTCAGCAGAGTAAGGTGCTTGGGGCAAGAGAGGCATGCTGTTTTTTGTCAAAATCTGGTGCTCTGCGACGGCTGAGTGAGCAGGTGCGTTGTCATGGTGGCAAAAACAGTTTTTGTCTGCCAGAAATCAGGCCTTTTGTCACACACTGTTATGCAATCTTTTCAGAATCTCTAAATATAAAACTTGATTAACGGCCTGACCTGGTGGAATGAACTCCAAATGAACTATTTTCCTCACATTATAAAAATAAATGAGCATTACCTTGATCTTTGATTTCACTTTGAGGAGAGTTTTTTGGGTGAGGTGATGATGGTATCTTCCATTGGCTTGATTGATGCTTGGTTTTGGATTCTGTGTTATCACCAGTAATGAACTTGTGGGGGAAAGTTTGGATTGCTTCACAGCTGTTCTTTTTTTATTTATTAAATAATTTTATTGGGGGCTCTTACATCTTTTATCACAATCCATACATTCATCCATTGTGTTAAGGGCATTTGTACATATGCCTCCATCACCATTTTCAAAGCATTTCTTTCTACTTGAACTCTTGATATATGTTCTTCATTTTCCCCCTCCCTCACCCACCCTCATTCATAAATCTTTGATAAATTATAGATTATTACTTTCATATCTTACATTGTCCTCTGTCAACCTTTACCCACTTTTGTGTTGTGCACCCCCCTTGAAGGTGGTCATATTTAAAAAGAAAATAATTAGAAGCAATTATTCTGTATTGCAGCTGCCTGTGACTGCTTTTACAAGTTGGGCCTAAAAAGAGACTTGAAAACTTAAAAGGAAAGTCTAGAGAATGAGATGTCTATGGGGATTTTGGAGAAGCTTGATGGGTCCTGGAGATCTATAATGGCATGAATATGTTGGGCTTAGTGAATGACCAGGAGAGGCCTGAAAGAGCATCAGACTCTCACCTTGAGTGAACTTGAGTTCCCATGCAAGCGGGAAATGCATGCTAAAGAAGAATTGTAAAACAGCAGTAGCCTTCACTATACTGTGGAATGTTTTGGTTGCAAGCATATAAGAAAGCCTCTGACCAGTCAGTAGCTGAGCCCTAAGTTAACTGGGAAAAGACTTCAGTGACTCCAGATGGCAGGGAGTATAGACTTCACAGAACTAGCCCAGGAAAGTCAATCATTATTATTAATAACAATAGCAACAGCAACAAAACAGCAGCAAAACTGGGTAGGTACAAGGAATCTGATATCCAAAGCCACCACATTGTGTTATTTAAAGTATTTTGTTTTCAAAAGCAACAATAAATATATGCAAAGAAACAAGAGCATATGGTCAATGTATATTGAAAAAGAGAGTGTGTTTGTTAGGCGGGGTTCTCTAGAGAAGCAAAGCCAGTTACGCTTGTATGAGTATGTATGTAGAAACACACTTATATCATAAAGTGGCTCCTACAGTGCATTAGTCTGGGTAAACTAGAGAAACAATACATAGACACGCATATGGATATAAAGATACGGTTTATATACAAGGGGAATAGGACATTAAGAAAGCATCCCAACCCAATCCAGTTCAAAGTCATAAGTCCAATATTAGCCCATATTCCCGATACCAGTCTATAACCTCTCCTTCCAACTCACAAAGTCACAGGCCAGTGGATGCAGAGTCCCGGCGCTGGCAGGGGTCTCCATGGCTCCTCAATTCCAGGGCTTGGGGTCCATCAACAGCATCCAATGGTGGTAGAGGCAATTCCGCGCTGACAGGGCTCTCCACATGGCTTCTCCAGCTTCAGAGGTCTGGCTCCATCAGGGTAAGGCTGTGTGTCTTCTCCTCCACTCCTTCAGCTCCTCGAATGTTGCCATCTTGTCTTGTCTGTAGTTCGTAGTCTCTGAGACTCACTCCCAATAACTGGGGAGATAGCTTTTCATCTCCATGAGGGAAATATCGCAAGATTTCCCAGAAGTCTCAGGAGAAAGCCATGCCCACACAGAGGCCCCTTGGCTACTCAATGGCTATCTCCAGATTAACAGGCTAGACTCCACCCCTACTTCTCAATCATGAAATTAACGTGAGCACATGACCGCCATAATCAGTAAGACTCGTAGCAGAGAGCTCCAATGTAATCTATGAGATGACAAACTCATTTTTTCAAAGGAAAACACACATTGCAGACTTTAGGAGTTTATTTAGGAATAAAAGACAACACATGTGTTGTAAGTGTTCACATAGCACTTACCATCTATCAATGCACCATGCCCTTGTCCCTCAGGAGTTGCCCCAAGACCCACAAGGTAACCAAAATCTATGGATGCTGACAGTACTTACATGATACAATTTATGTTTTGCAATGTCTCTAAATTGCTGATGTATAGCACACACATAATTACCTATGTATACTTCAATGTAAATGCTATGCCAATGTATTTCATACATCTTGAGTTTTGAGGAGTTGTTTTGATCACTCAGTTGCTTCCTCCACCTATGTTTTACAAATATTTTTATTGTCAATCGAGAGAAAGTTTATAGAGCAAATCATTTTTTTACAACAGTTCATATGCATTTTGTTTCATCTCATTGCAAGCAATCTCAAGAGCAATCCTTCACTTATCCTAGTATCTCCCTATCTTTTCTCTTCCATCCTCCATTTTTTCCTAACCCACCTATCTTTTCTATCCCATGGTTGGTTGAATCGGAGGATGCAGAGCTAGGAATACAGAAGACCCCTTTGTTTCTATCGCTTTTTTATTGTCTTTCTGCTCTGTTTCTATGTAATGTGGGAAATTGACACCAAGGGAAATATGACTCGGCCTATATTCCTTAACTCATAACAGAGGGAATCTAGAAAGCTACTGTTCCACGGTAGGAAAGCCACCCCTTTGGTAAGCTAAAGAAAGTCCAAGTACATTATATATTGCTTTTAATATATTCCCACATTCTCCCCTAACAGCTATGCTGCCTTAGATGCATGTGGTTGATTCTGTTTTCCTGTAAAAGATATTCTTGTTATCTCCCACCCACCACCTGCCCTCGCCTCACCACCCATCTCCCCTTGTGTCTTCTCCCAATTCAGGTAATAGGTTTCCTCACCTCTGAGCTCAGGATCTGTGCTGTGGCTATCACCCACCTTGTGACAAATGTAATTACTGAATATGCATGACTTATGGCTACCTAAAAAAGTCCAAAACCATAAAGATACTCTCTTCTCCTGCACCCCTATGTGGACCACCAACAGGGACTGAGTGTGAAACCATGCAATGTGTCTGACCTCTTTGCTTTATCTTCTCTCCTACCTCTCCATTCTTTATGATTTTACTATAATCTTTATATAATATAACCATACAGTTGTGCCTGGGGACCCCCCCCCCCATGATTATTAGAAGCTGATTTACTAACAATATGTGCTGCTTGTCACAAATAATATCACACAATTTAGGAGAAGGTCGTTCAATGTGAAGAAATCTGGGAGTATACCTCCATGGGAGGGGCAGAAGAGATGTCATGCACAGTAACCATTGGAAGAGACCCTGATTTTTCCCTTATAAACTCAGAATTATCAAAACAACATTGTTGCACAAGTAACCTGATCCTTAACACTCACTGTCAGCATTTCCTTTTTCTTTTCTTTTCTTTTGCTTCCCACTCTTCTTCTCTCTGCAAATAGATATCCCGTGAAACACACATATAAAGACATGGTCGCCCCACATCTTTGCCTCTGCCAATTCTTTCCTTGCATTGAAACTTCAGGAAGTTCCACGCTACATAGTTTTCAAATCCAAGCTGCCACTTTGATTTCATCAATTCAAGCATTTGTTGAGATCAAACCTTTGAAATGAGAAAAGATTTTTAATCCAGTTACACCAGATGGGGTCCAACTCTCCAAATCTTGAGAGCTACAGGATTAGAATTTCTCAAAACCTTTCCATACTCCTACCTCCCACATGCTCTGCATATTTCACAGCTACTTTAATCAAATTGTATCAGCACTTGCATTTGAACACAATCAGGGCAAGAATGTTCTTTATAAGTCAGCTTTGCTGTAACCACCGGTATGTCTTAGTGACAAAACGCTGCCTTTCTTTTCAAGAATCCACAAATAAAAATTGAAAACCGCATTTATGGAAAATCAGTTTGACTTGCAACAAGGGGCAAGGGAAAAAAAGAAGAAAATGATTCAAGTGCTAATAGCAAGATATTTATCAAATAAGATTACATTATCAGTGTGAAAGATAAATAAATGGAAATATGTTCCCTCCATGCAGACTGAAAATTATGAATTTAGAGAAAAGTTATCTAAAAGTATTTATTTTCATTTGCATCAAAATAAGAACAATGCTTTGGATTTAAATTGTCTTTGATTTTATTTTTTCATCAAAGGATCTTGCAGAACTGTTAAAAATTCTTGAAACTTTCTTTTATTCTGCCAAGTTATTTGCTTTTTTATCTTTAGACTGGCATTTGCCAGATAACAGCGATTGTACATATTTTCTGATGTCTGATTCAAGTGGTAACATCAGTGGATTTGTGAAGTGATGCACTATAGAAACAGATGGGGTGAAGGACTCTTAGGGTCGAAACCACCTGGGAGGGGGTCTTTGTTTTCTGGTGGGTCAGAGGGCATCAAAATAGCCTAGAATCTTACAGCCACGTGCACATTTCCAGAGCATGTTTGGTGACTCTACAGATGTGAACAAGGGCACTATCTGTGAGAACACAGTCATTAGAACAGATTACTTGCCATTTGTGGCATATGTAGATGCTATCCTCTAGGACATCATTTCAAAGTGAAACAAATATATTCTAGATTTCATTTATGAGCGGACTTTAGGATTAACAGTCTGCTGGGGTTTCCACATAAGAGATAATACACTGTGTTAGTCCTGGTAGACTAGAGAAACAAATCCAGTGTCAGAGGAAGCCAGCCTCTGATACATACATCACGGGTTCGATAGATGCAGTTGTACATTGATAATTATTTATTATAGTAAAGTTATTGAAAGCATGAGAAAGAAAGAAATACTAAGAGTCAGGCACATTTCATGGTAGCATGCTTGACCTCCAGGTCCTCCATGTGGGGAGAGAGCCAGGGGAAAGAAGGGATTACATGAGGGAGCAGGGAGAGGGAGCGTCCAGCACTGAGGGGGCTTGAGAGAGCGGGAGCAGGGTACTCTTTATTGTACCCAAGCCTTGTATACCCTTTGACTCTATGCAAGGCTTTTAATTACAGATAAGGACATACATCACAGGAAAGGTTACAACCACAGGAAGGGGATGAGTGAGGGGTACTGAAATTGGAAGTGTGGGGTCCCCATGTGACAAGATGGGAGGACCCAAGTTTCCTGATGGCTGCCTACCTTTGATTGCCCTTGGGTGGGCTTGACCTCTTTGTCTCCTATAAGGAAGTACTCCACTGGTATGCTTATCAGAAGGGAATGGACCTAATTTAGGATGAGACAGGCTAGACTGATTGTTATAGATAGCTAATAACCCTTAGGAAGATTAGCTCCTGACCTACTTCAGTTGACCACAAGTGTATAGCCATATGCTATGTATAGCAAGTAGCTTATGTTTGGCATATATTTTGGGGGTGATGATCTCAGAGAAATTTTCTGTTTCCCACAATCCAGGGAGACTTAAATATGTATAAGAAAGAGTTTTATATACAAGAGCAGTTGAATAGTGAGACAATAACCTGCTTATTCCATAAGTCCGATATTTGCCCATATGTCTCATACCAATCTACAAACTCCTCTTCAGACTCACACAACATATGCAATGATGCTGAGTACAAGAAGAACACACAGGTCTGTGGGTATAAAGTCTTGTGGATCCAGTAATGGTGTAAGCATCTCAGCGCTGGCAGGGGTCTCCATGTGGTTCCTCCAGTTCCCAGGGCATGGGGGTCTATCAGTGTAGTGCCAGGTGTCTTATCAACAGAGCATTTTTCAGGGAATAAGCTGAGAGTGTCTCTCCCACCCCCAAGAAGGACAATACAGAAGTTCCCAGAAAGCCATGCCCACATAGAGGCCTCATTGGCTATGATCTGATTGACAGCAAAACTTTACCCCTTCACTTTTAATCCTCTCAAGTTCCATATTAATACCAGATTACTTATCTAGCAAAACCAGTGTTTAGCATTCTTAGCTAGTCACCAAATATTGATGTTCAAGTACATCAAAGGAATCAAGAAGAGAGGCCTAACCATACACTTCCCCAAACCGGTCATTGAAAACCACTTTGGGTGCTGTAAAGAAGCAAAGCCAATGACACATATGTGTATACACTGCAAAAAGTTTTTTTTTTTATCAAGAATATGGCTCACACTCTTGTAGAAGCAGGTCAGTCTGAATCTAGGCAGATTCTAAGTGTGAGTCAAAAGTCAAGCTAGTAGCTCCTCCTGACTTGCATAGCTAGGGCAGGCTAAAGGTGGGGGGCTAATGAGCTCAAGAATAGCAAGAATATCACAGATTAGTGACTATAGAAGTGAATGAATCCAAGGCTGGTAGGTCACTGATAGCTACCATGATCAGCAACCAATATAGCAGGTTATTGGCTCAAATATAAAGAACCAAAGGTTGAGAAACCAGACATTGCTTCCTGACACAGTCAAAAGCAAGCAAGCTTTTCCATACCATCCAATTGTGTACTTAAGTAAAGATATTTATATATGATGATGAGGAAATATTTATAGAGTTCATATTAAGGGAGCAGATTCAGCTTCCAATCAAGTACTTCCTCAATGCAAGAAAACTGTGTTCTATTAAATTAGCATTCTATGATGCCCACCTTCCTGACACAATCGCTGAAGACAAATGTGTCTATAAGCAAATGTAGGGAAGAAAGCTGATGGTGCCTGGCTATCAAAAGATATAGCATCGGAGGTCTTAAAAACTTGAAGATAAACAAGCAGCAGTCTAGCTCTGAAGTAACAAAGCTCACATGGAAGAGGCACACCAGACTGTGTGAAAGCAGGGTGTTGAAGGGTTCAGTTATCAGACATCAAAGAACTAAAAATATATCATTGTAAATGAGGGGAGTACAGATTGAGAGCCCAAAGCCCATCTGTAGGTAATGAGTCATCCCCTCACAGAAGGGTTGTGGGGAGGAGATGAGCCAGTCAGGGTGCAGTGTAGCAGCAATGAAACAAACATCTTTCCTCTAGTTCTTAAATGCTTCCTCCCCCTTTTTCTCCCCCCTCAAACCATCCCTCCCCCCTCTATCATGATCCCAATTCTACCTTACAAATCTGGCTAGACCAGAGAATGTACATTGATACAGATAGGAACCAAAAGCATGGGGAATCTGGGACAGATGATTCCTTCAGGACCAGTGGTGAGAGTGCCAATACTGGGAGGGTAGAGGGAAGGTAGGGTAGAAAGGGGGAACTGATAATAAGGTTCTACATATAACTTCTTCCCTGGGCTAAGGACAACAGGAAAGTAGGTGAAGGAAGACATCGGACAGTGTAAGATATGACAAAATAATTATATATTATCAAGGGTTCATGAGAGGGGATGTGGGGGAGGGGGAAATGAGGAACTGATACCAAGGGCTTAAGTAGGAAGCAAATGTTTTGAGAATGATGAGGGAAACAAACATACAAATGTGCTTGACATACAGTGGATGCATATATGGATTGTGTAAGTGGTGTATGATCCCCCAATAAAATAATTCAAAAAAGAAAAAGAATGTGGCACAAAGGTTAGAAGAAGGTTCACTAACCACCTTAGCTGAAAGTGAAGAAAACTTGAAGCACTTACTCTCAAAAATTAAAGACTGTGGTCTTCAGAAACAATTATACATTAGCATAAAAAATAAACTCACAATTGGACTAATAAACAACATGATTAACAAAGGAAAAAGAAAAGCAGGCCACACCCATGAGAAAGCTTCCCTTCAATTTCATCCGAGTTTTGACCTGAATAAGGAGGTTGCATTTCTTCTGATTTTACAACTAATTGACTTCTCACTATCGATTTCATCATAGAATTATTTGAATTGTGGTATGTCACACCATAAGGAACTACTAAGCCCCAAACACTGCCAGCTACTGAAAGCCTAATGAATAGAAGTAGAGCATTCTCATAATCATGCCAGAATATGAACACTTCAGGTAGGAAGGCACTCAAAAGATGACTGGGGACAAGTTACCTTCCCAAAGTAGTAGCAGTTGTTGTTAAATGCCATTGAGTCATATCTAATCCATAGCAATTCTGCATTTCAGAATAAAACCCTGCACCATCTTTACACATGCTCTGATGCTTGAGCCCATTCTTGTAGTCAATGAGCCAATCTATTTCCTTGAGGGTCTTCCTCTTTTCACTGCCCCTCTACTGTAGCAAGCACGATTATTTTCTCCAGGGACAGATCTCTTCTGACAACAGGTCCAAAATATGTAAGACTTGCCATCCTTGCCTCTAAAGAGCACACTGAGCATACTTCTTCCAAGACAGACTTATTTGTCCTTTTGGCAGTCTGCGGTACTTTATTCTTCACCAGCATCACAATTCAAATGCACTGATTCTTCTTCATGACTATATAGGTTCCACTTTCTCACACATAGGAAGTGATCTTAAAGTAGAGTTTACCATAATGACTTGTAAGAAGTAAAACCTGCAGGAATAATGCCTTCATAGTTTCATAAATCATGACTCATAATGAGAAGAAACAGCTGTAACATCAATAGGTAAAGGGAATTTGAAATCCATATACAATATAGATCAAGAAAAAAATTTAAATCATTAAAAATGAAGTGGAATGCATAAAATAATATTCTAGGTGTTCGTGGGTTGAAATTGACTGGTATTGCCCATTTTTAAATAGAAGAATTATGTGGATTACTCTGCCAAGAATTACATAATCAAAAGTAATGGCTTTGCCTTCATCACCAAAAAGGATATTTTAATATCTATTTTGAAGTATCCTGTTGACTGTGTTAGATAATGTCTATCCACATATAAGGACATTCAAGCAATAAAACTACTACCCCAAATTTTGCATCAACCACAAAAGTTAGTGATGCCAAAATGGAAGAATACTACCAATGCCTTCAATCCAGAATTGATAAAGCATATAGTCAATATGTATTGATATTTATGGAATGCTAAAGTTGGAAAAAAGAGGAAGGAATCGTCGTGAAATAGGGTCAGCGTGATAGAAAGTTAGCTGGAGATCACATGATGAAATTTTGCAAGACCAGCAACTTGTTCATAGCAAATCTTATTTAAACACCAAGGGCAATACATGGACTTTTCTAGAGGAAATACACAGAAATCAAATCAGTAACTAAAGCCAGGCCAGGGGCCACATGCAGAACAGGCTATCAATCTTACACATCTAAGTTCATACTAAAGCTAATGATAATTGAAACTAGTTCACAAGTCAAAATACAACATTGTGTACATCCCACCCAAATTTCAAGAATAGATTTGCTGCATTAAACACTAATGACAGAAGACCTGATGAGTTGGGGAAGGAAATCAAGAACATCATTCATGAAGAAAGCAAAAAGTCATTAAAAAGACAGCTAAGAAGAGACAAAATTGTACCTCAGAAGAGACTCTAAACTTGCTCATAGTATTAGAATAGCTAAAGCAGATGGAAGAAAAGATAAAGTCAAAGAGTTGGATAAAAAATTCCAAAGGGCAGCTCAAGAAGACCAAGGTCAATATTCTAACAAATTGTGCAAACACCTAGAATTAGAAAACCAAACATTAAGAATATGCTCAGTATATCTGAAGTGGAAAAAATTAAAATTGTAAACCTTGAAAGGCAATATTGATAGAACTCTATAGGCAAAATATTGAATGTGGAAAGCATCAAAAGAAGATGAAAAGAGTACAGAATCACTGTACTAAAAAGAACTAGTTGACACTCAACCATTTTTAAGGAGCAGCATATAGCAAGAATCAATGGTATTGAAGGAATAAGTTTATACTGCAGTGAAAGCACTAGTTCCAAACAAGACTCCAAGAAACCAACTAAAATATTTCAACAGTAGATGAAACACTGAAAACACTTGCTCATCTATGCCAAGAACTTTGGGAGACAACTACCTGGTCATCTGACTGAAAGAGATCCATATTTGTGCCCATTCTAAAGAAAGGTGTTCCCTGGAATGTACAAATTCTAGAACAATATCATTGATATTACATGCAAGTAAAATGTTTCTGGAGATCATTCAACAATAGTTGAACAGTACATTGACAAGAAACTTCCAGAGGTTCAGGTTAGATGCAGAAGAAAACATGGAATAAGGCATGCCATTGCTGATGTCAGATAGATCTTGGCTGAAAAGAGAGAATACCAGAGATATGTTTATCTATATTTCATTCACTATACAAAAACATTCAACTGTGTAGATCATAGCAAACTATGAGTAGCCCTTAGAAAAAATGGAATTCTAGAACACTTCACTGTGCTAATGTGGAACCAGATCAAGAGGTGGTATGCAAATAAAACAAGAGAATAATGCAAGGTTTAAAATCAGAAAAGGTGTACAACAGGGTTGTATCCCATCATCATACTTATTTAGCCTGTATGCTGAACAAATCATCAGAGTAGCTGGATTATATGAAGAAGAAATCAGCATAAGGATAGAAGGAAGGCTCATTAACAACTTTCAATATGTGGATGACACAAATTTGTTTGCTGAAACTGAGGAAGGAGGACTTAACTTTAAGCACTTGCTGATGAAGATCAAGGATTGCAAACTTCAGAATGGCTTACAATACTGAAGATGACCCAAATTCATCCACCTGGGCAGCTGATTTACCTAATGCAGTGTCCTTGATCTCTTGACCTCTGCTTCCATGAACAGTGAGTATGGATCAAAAGAGGATTAATATCATTATCATAAAACCAGTGATAACATCAATTTTTTCTCCATTTATCATGATGTTTCCTATTGGTCCAATCGGATGGATGTGTCAATTCATCTCTTTGATAGTCTTCCTTGTTTTCATTGACTCTGCACTGTACCAAACATGATGTCCTTTTCCAGGGACTACATTCTCATGTCCAAAGTACATGAGAAGAGATCTTGCCAATTTCTCTCCTGAGGAACATTCTAATTGTGTATCTTCCGAGACTGAATTATTTGTTTTAGTAGCCCAGGGTACTTTCAATATTCTTTGTAAACATGATAATACAAATGTATCAATTCTTCTTCAGTCTTTCTTTCCATGGTCCAACTTTAACATGCTTTTGGAGTGATGGAAATTATCATGGCTTAGGCCAGGGCCACCTTAGTCCAAGGTGACATCCTTTCTCTTCAACACTTAAGTCAGTGTTGTGGAACAGATTTGTCCAATGCAATGTATTGCTTGGTTTCTTGACTGAATCATTTCATGAGGAATCCTTGCCAACTTCAATCTTTACTCCATTCACCATGATGTTACCTATTGGCCCCATTGTGAAGATTTGGGCTTTTTTGTTTAATATTTAGTTAAGGCTGCAGTCCTTGATCTTCAGCAAGTGCTTCAAGTCCTCTTTACTGTCAGCAAGCAAGGTTGTGTCATGTTCATGTCTCAGCCTATTAATGATCCTGTCTCTACTTCTGGTGCCATGTTCTTTTTCAAAGGTTCACCTTCTCATGTTGTTTACTCAGCATGCTGACTAAGTATGGTGAAAGGATATAACCTTGATACATACATTTGCTGATTTTAAACCACATGGTATTCCCTTAATTTTCTTCCAATAACTGCTTCTTGGTCAATATATATAGATTCTGCATTAGCCGAATCTAATGAAGTATTTTGGAATTCCCATTCTAGCTAATGCTATCCATTGTTAATATTGCATAGTTTCTGATTCATAATCACAGGAGAGAGTAGAACTTTCCCTTTGGGTTTTGGAGAATGTATTGCTTTACAGAAGTAAAAAGGCTCAACTTTCTCGTGCAGAGAAACTTGTGTCTTTAAACTGCTAACCTTGAGGCTCACAGTCCAGCTCATAACCCATTATGCCACTAGGGCTCCTTGGGCAACTTAATTTTGCTAACGTATTTTTAAAAAATCCTTTTATTGGGGGTTCATAAAACTCTCATCACAATCAATACATCCGTCTATTGTATGCAAACGACATGTGTACATTTGTTGCCATCGTCTTTCTCGAAACCTCCTCCTTCTGGGTCTTGAACAGTAATGAATGGCCTTAGGCTATGGACAGAGAGGGAGGGAGAGCCATAGGTGCACAGAGAGGACCTCTCTGAACATGGAGGTCCCTTGCCCGAAAGCAAATTCTATCTGGATTTAGAAAACAAGCAGTTCTTTCCTTTCACCAGCCCAGGGGCTGGGGTACATTAGAGATGGGTTTAATTTTCCTTCCACCAATTTTAAAATTTCTTCCATTTCTTAGGAATAGGCAAAGTACATGCAAATAGGAAAACATCTGGGTTTTCTAAAATGTAAATTACCTTTTGGCATTCTTATTTATTTTATAATCATTTTATTGGGGGCTCATACATCACTTATCCCATTACATACATACATATACTGTGCCAAGCACCTTCCCCTGCCTGCTGTTTCATCATTCTCCAAATCTCTGCTTTTCCACTTGAGCCCTTGAGATCAGCTTCTCATCCCTTCTCTGCTCCCCCCGCCCCACCACCTTCAATACTTTATAAATTATTGCTAGTTTGTCTTTTGGTATTTTTAAATTGGGAAGCTTATATTGGAACAAAGCTAAAAGTATACTTTTATTTCTTTCTCTCTCTAGATGTATTATTTACTGAAGGGCCACCAGAGTCTCAAAGAAGTCACATATGTATCTCCTATTCATGAATTGGAAGGTACTTCAGAGAGAGGGCCTATACACAGCAGAATGAAGCTGCCTGAGCAGGGCAGTGTTCTCCTCCATAGTGCACAGAGGTAGAAAGGGTCCACATGGGTCTGAACCACCTTGATGAACCCTAACAGCAGCAGCAGAGTGGAGCAGTGAAGAGAGGTGATGCTCACAGTGTACCCCACCCCTCCCCACAAAAGGACTGAGTCTAGGCTGCAGCGGTCATAGCTGCCCCAGGGTTTGCCTTTGAAGGAAGCTAAGCCTTGATTCTGGTTTAGATCAGAAGGGTCACCTCCAAACACACTCAGCCACACTGAGAAAGGGTCTGAATTAAGATTCAGAGGGTGGAAGGGAAGGGGGGTGTCACACTTGTAGATGCTGCTGCTGGTGTTCTGCGCTGCTGCTTGAGCTGGAAAGGCAGAAGATGGTGGGGGGGAGGGGGAGGGAGGTGAAGAATAAAAGGCCCATTTGGATAGCCCTCCCCTGAAAGACTCATCATCTCTATTATCGACCGGGCAGGGCCTCAGTGGTGACCGCTCAACCCATAGCACCGTTGGCCAACTTCTGTCTCTCCAGGATGCGCACTTCCCAGGAAGGAAGGGACATAGAGGAAAGGGGGTGGTCGGAGCCACAGAGGGGATGGGGGAGGAGAAAGGGAGAAGGCTAGGAGAGGGGTAGGGGTGGGAAGGAACAGAGGGAAAAAAGAGGAGGGGTGGGGGAGGGGAGAGAAAAGAAAGGGGGTAAAAACCCCTTGCTGACACGGGGCATAACTTAATTTTCACGGTGCTGGGACAGCTGTATCGTGTAGTCTGCCGTGGCATGCCGTTAAAGCTTCAATGACTTTACTGACCCAGAAGGGGAACTCAGACCGTGGAGAGGCTTTTGAAAAGAAGTGGTGATCTTTCACGATTTATGAGCTTGTCTTAAAGAAACAGACTCCACTCACTTTAAATTAATCACCCTTTCCAGGGTGCATAGAAATCGGGGTCTCTGCGCTGCCGGTTGCAAAGGCCTTGTGGGACTGGTCTGCGTTGACCCTGGAGCTGGGAGGCAGTTAGGTGTTGCTGTTGGTGGCAGTGGAGGGGGAGGGTATGGTTGTAGGTATTGCCCCACACTGGACGCCTGGCCAGGGCCGCACAAACTGGATGGTGCCAGGGGAGCACCAGGCCCCAGGCTGCCTCCTCCTCCTCCTCCTCCTCCTCCTCCTCCTCCTCCTTCTCCTCCTCCTAGGCTGCAGAGGCCGGGGGAGGTCTGAGCTGGCAGGGGGTGGGAGGAGGGCCTGCATGCGGTGGGCAAAGGCCTTATTCACGTTCTTGGACTTGCATTCATTGTGCAAAAAGAAAAAAGAAACCAGGAGAAATATAAGGCATTTCACACCCTGATGAAATGCAAGACCTCCCGCGTGATTAAACCACTGAAAGGAAGAGGGGAGTAGTACCAGACTCACTTTATCTCCCACATTTTACATATTTCTGAGAACAAAGGGTGAGTGCCTCATCCCAATGGACATTTACATATTGCTTAAACCGGAGAAAACTTCATTTCTGGGGGGAGAAAATTGGAGAACTATCTCATTGCAGTGAATAACTAATGTCAACACCAGAAATATGACTTAACTAAAAATCGAACAAAAACCAAAGAAAAGTTCCCAAATTCATCCCTTCAGACTCATAGTAGTTTGGTCTACCTTCACAAACCAAAGCAACCCAGTGTGTTCCTCTTTGAAACATCTCTGTGAACCTCGATGTGTTCTCTTGGCAATTTCATCACCTCTTCAGAGACTGCATGAGTCTATGGTGAGGAATACTGCACACTAAGCTTTCGCTTCATTTTGTTTGGAGGCCCCTTTAGACCTATTTCGTGTGCAGGGCTTGCTGCATCTTATTGTTGCTGCTTGCAGTTTATGACTCTGTATGCTATGTCACACCTTTGAACGGCAATTGTACACCAGTCAGCTCCTCAAAGATCTGCTATTCAATAAACCCTTGTCTGGTGGTAGAGCAGGAACCCATTAAAAGAAATTTTGGCCAGAGTCAAGCCAAAAGTTCACTGCCATTGAATCAGTCCTGAGTAGAATTGCATCTGTGAATTTCTGAGACTGAATTTTTTTATGGGAGTAGAAAGCCTTGTCTTTCTCTTGAGGAGTGGCTAAGTGGTTTCAAACTGTGACCTTGCAGTTAGCAGCCTGATACATTGCCACTTGGCAATAGTAGATACAGTAAATCTGCTTTCCATATTTTGGGTAAAATATGTATCTGGCCTCCAAAGTAAGATAAGCTTTAAGTGGTACATATTTGAAAGCTGATATTAGTGAGTAGGTTTCTAAGGATTTATCCAATGAGATGACTTCACACTTGTTTGAATGAATATAAGGATGAGTCTCAGAGGAAGCAGTAGGCCATGCTCATGTGATGCTCAAATATGGATCAAGATGAGGTAACCAACCTCCTTGGAGAGGCACTTATTGTCCAGTGCTCCCCAGTGAGGTCACAGAGTTCCCAGGGGGATGTCTTTGAAGGCACTCAACTGGCCAGAAGGCACCATGTGCTTCCCAGTAGCGTTGTGCCCCGTAGGTTTCCAGTGACAGATTTCAGAGTGAGATCACTAGGTCTTTCTTCTGAGATACTTTTGGGTGGATTCAAACCTCTGATCTTGAAGCTGGTAGCCAAACCTACCAATCATTTACACCACCCTAAAAGAGCCCTGGTGGTCTAGTGTGCCACATACTGACCTGCGGATTGCAAGGTCACCAGCTACTCCACTGGAGAGAGATAAGGGTTTCTGTTCCCTTAAAGATTTAGAGCCTCAAAACCCACAGGGGTAGTTCTACCTGTCCTAAGGCGTCATTATGGATGGCTTATTTGGTTTTGGTTTTAGGCGCCAAATTGAGGATGTGGCTCCAGGAGAAAGTCCTTCCTTGTCTATGAGCTATCTATTAGCCAGCAACCCACAGAGAACTCTCTCCACCATCTGCCTACTCTCTGTAGTCTCTGGTCCCATTCTGCTCTTTCTACAACTCAGGAGTGATTAGAGTTAGAACCCAACCTAGAATATGACCTAATTAGCATAACAAAACATATTTCCCCAAAGTATATTATATATAATATATATCACATAATATATCCTTTGCCACAGAGTCAGTATTACCACAGGCAAACAAGCCAGAATTTTAGAATATATTTTTAAAAGATACAATCCCATCCACATCAAATTCTATTGCAAAGCTATTCATTTTTGTTTTATACAGAGTTACTCTAGGAGCTTTGCAAACGAGGTAGGAGAAGTAGGGCCATTCTGCCTTTTCTCTTGACTGAGCTATAGACTGTGAGGCTGTGGTGAAACTGTGGTTAGGCCAGGTTGGCAGCTAGCTGCTTGACTCCCCTGGAGAGACATGATGCTGTATGATGTTGTGAAGGTTTCCAGCCTCAAGAACCCTGTGGAGCAGGTCTGTTATGTCCTGTGAAGGCTTTATTTGGAAGAGCATTAGACTCTTCTGGAAAAGTTTATCAAATCAAATTGCTGTCTGTCCCAAACACCCTGGATCAGTTTCAGCAGCCAGGAAGCCAAGTACATTTGGGGCATGGGAGGGAGGGAAGTGTGATAAAGGGGTAAAATCAAAATGGCTCCTCAAGGACAGATAGGAATTTCCTCCCTAAAACCATTAGATTTTAATTTCTATCAAACAGCTTAAGAGATTCATCTTTTCCCTCTCTATTTTTATGAAAACATATAGTCACATAAATGCACACCTATGCTTAACAGATTCATCACAATTCTTTTTACAGCAATAGTATAAATTTCTTTATGCTCTCTCAACTTTCCTGCCTATAGAATTGAATTGTGAATTCAATTCCAAAGGTGAATTGGAACCGACACCATTGAAGTGGGTTTGGGGTTACGACAACTTAACAGAAAAGTTGGCAGCCAGAACCCATCAGTTGCTCCATTGGCAAAAGATGTGATGCAATAGTCTGCTTTCATAAACATGCCAGACTCAGAAACGCTAGGGGCCAGTTCTAATCTGTTCTCTAGGTTGTTGCTTTGGTTGCAACTCTATTGCACACAACAGCAATCTACAGATGGAACTTGATTACAATGGTTCAGAATGCTGGCCTCTTCTGATGTGAAAGAATCAGTGTGTTCCCTGTGGTATTTCTTCTATAATAGTATTGGATAAAGAAGACCATCAGATCAAGCAGTTTTATCACATTAAAACAAACACTGGGCTGAGCCCCGGTGGCGTAGTGGTTGTGCGTGGGACTGCAGCCCACTGGGATGGAGGTTCGATTCCAGCTCCATGGAGCAAAGGCTGGGCCTCCAGCGAGGGGCAGTGATGCCCCCCCCCCCCCAAAAAAAAGACAAACATTGAACAGTCACTTACCACAGAGCATGAAATTGGTCTTATAAGAAAAGTCACCTGATTGTGGAGACAACTTGAAAGCTGAATAAAAAAGTTATACCCTTTCAGGAATGTGGTACCAAAGCCGCTCTGAAGGAGCAGGCTAACACCGTCAGGATCTCTCTCCAAGAAATCTCATTGCCATGAAGTTGATTCAGTCATCAAGCAACCTTAAAGGACAGAGCAATCTCCTTGTGAGTTTCTAAGACCATAAATCTTTACAGAAATAGAAGCCCTCATCTTTGTTCCGTAGAGAATCTAATGATTTTGAACTGCTGGCCTTGGGCTTGGCAGCCCAACAAGTAGCCCACCATGCCACCAGGGCTCTTCATTTAAAGGATATGCACCATTAAATTAACCAGATAAGATGTTAATGAAAAAATTGGTGGTTCTAGCCCACACAGGGGCACCTCAGAAGAAAGCCCTGGAAAGCTACTTTTGAAAACTCAGCCTATGAAACACAGTTAGTTCTGACACACATGGCATCTTCATGAGTCCAAATCAAAGCACCAGCTACTAGGTTTTACAATCTATTTTTATTTGTGAAGCAATTGTAGACACTTGCCTGAAATTCTTTCTTTCATTATCACTTTTAAATACTCCCCCAAAATTAAATAGTTTTTTTAGTTATTATACTTAATATTTCCAAATATTAAGTTCTATAAGAACCTTTTTGGTGAAAATGGAGATGTGATAAATAATTAAATTTGAATTTTCAATTTAATAATTTTTTTTGGCATCATTGCCCTGGTGGGAATGGGAAGCCCAGCCTTGCTCCTGGAGAGCTGCTGCTGGATTTGAACCTCCAACCCTGTAGGCTGCAGTCCTGCACTCAAACCACTATGCCAGTTTAATAAATTTTTACCCAAACAAATGATACCATTTGTAACACAATCATCTATGATGTTTTGTCTAACATTATTGATGTACATTTACTCAGAGTATAAATTAATAATATCAGAAGAAACATCTGTTGATGATTGTGCTATGAGTCATCAAGTGGGGGAAAATTCAAAAGTCACTTTTGCATATTATCATATTTAAAAATGTATAATCTAAGAAGATATAAGGAGCCCTGGTGGTGAAGTGGTCAGCCATTGAGATGCCAACAGCAAGGTCCACAGTTAGAAATCACTAGGCACTCTACTGGAGAAAGACCAGGCTTTCAACTCCTGTACAGAACTCCAGCTTCCTCATTATCACACAAGCTGTATCTCAGCCAGATGACTACTTATTTTTCTTCAAGTCTTTAAGGCCGCTTTTAATAGTCAGGCACCATCAGCTTTCTTCACCATATTTGCTTATGCACACATTTGTTGTCAGTGATGATATGGGGAAAGTGAGCATCATGGAATGCCAATTTAATAGAACAAAGTGTTCTTGCATTCAGGAAGTACTTGAGTGGAGGCCCTATGTTCATCTGTTCTCTCTCTTTTTTTTTTTTTTGGTTGTTTTTGTTTTGGGGGCATCACTGCCCTCTGGTGGTGGGAATAGGAGGTCCAGCCTTGCTGCTGGATTTGAACCTCCAAACCAGTGGGCCGCAGTCCCACGCACAACCACCATGCCACCGGGGTTCAGCCCTCATCTGCTCTCTTAATACCAACTCTGTAAGTATGTGCACATAGATCTATTTCCCCATCATCATATTTAAATATATTTACTGATGTGCATGCCTGTATTTAGCCCTCTATAAATGTCCTTTGGCCTCCTATTTCTTTCCTCTTTATCCTTTTACTTTCCTCTTGTCCCACTATCATGCTCAGCTTTCATTTGGGTTTCTGTAATTTCTCTCAGTTTCATTACCCTGATCAATCCCTAAAAGGCCTCTTGCACCCTCTTTGCCACTTATTTTGGATCACTTGCTGTTCCCTTATCCCTGGGTTGGTCAACACCACCTCCTTTCCTCCATCTCCCTATTGCCCATGTCCCCCCAGAACCATCAATCCCATTGTTTTTTCCTCCAGACTGTTCATCCAGCCTATTTTATCTAGAAAGACTTGCAGAGATAATAACATGCACACAAAAAACAAGACATAGCAAGATGAAACGACAAAAGAAAACACAGCGACAATAAAAAACCAAATCCAGGGGCTGAGCCCCAGTGGCGTAGTGGTTGTGTGCAGGACTGCGGCCCACTGGGATGGAGGTTCAATTCCAGCTCACAGGAGCAAAGGTTGGGCCTCCTACTCCCACCATCAGAGGGCAGTGATGCCTGAAAAAAAAAACATCCAGAAAAAATATATATAAAAAAATAACAATAATAAAAAATCTGTGTGATGGGGTGCTATACCTGGTCCCCAATTCTATTCTTAGCATTCCCTAAGGATGTCCATGCTCTGTTCCCTAAGCTGCTCTGCTGTACGCCCTTAGTGTGTGATGGGGTCTGACTGGGTACAATCCTGACCCCATGCCTCCAGTCTTGTTCCCAGTAGGGTCTTGGTTAAGCAAGGGACATCGTGTCTCATAGTGTGGCTGGCCAATTGGTCCTCTCTATGCATTGGCTAGCCTGAGCGGGGATATCATCCTCATGGCTTGTGTGCCAGGATGCACTCTAATCTCTCTTCCTCTCCCCTATTTGCTCCCATGTGCTCTTGTGAGATAAATTGCTCTCCTTGAGCTGCAGCTTCAGTGCTTTCATCTAAAGCAAATTATTCTGGGGAGAGGGGTGGCCCACCTTCCTGATATGATCACTGAAGACAAATGTGTGCATAAGCAAATGTGGTGAAGAAAGCTGATAGTGACTGACTATTAAATGATACAGTATCTGGGGTCCTAGAGGCTTGAAGATAAACAAGCAACCACCTACCTCAAAGCAACAAAGCCCACATGGAAGAAGCACACCAGTCTATGTGACCATGAGGTGTCAAAAGAATCAGGTATCAGGCATGAAAGAACTAAAAATTATAACATTATAAATGAGGGGGAGAACAGATTGGGGATCCAAAGTCCATTTGTAGGTAACGGAATATCCCCTTACAGAAGGGTCAAGGGAAGATGAGCCAGTCAGAGTACACTGTAGCAAAGATGAAACATACAACTTTCCTCTAGTTCTTAAATTCTCCCCCACCAAACACACACACACACACACACACACACACACACACACACTATCATTATCTCAATTCTACCTTACAAATCTGGTTAGACCAGAAGATGTACAGATAGGAATCAAACATAGGGAATCCAGGACAGATGATCCCTTCAGGACCATTGGTGAGAGTGGTGATACCGGGATGGTGGAGGGAAGGTGGAGAGGAAAGGGTGAACCAATTAGGAGGATCTACATATAACTTTCTCCCTGGGGTACAGACAGCAGGGAAGTGGGTGCAGGGAAATACTGACAGTATAAGAGATGACAACATAATAATTATAAAATACCAAGGGTTCATTAGGGAAGGGAGAACAGGGAAGGAGGAGAAAGAATGAGGAGCTGACACCAAGGGCCTAAGTAGAAAGCAAATGTTTTGAGAATAATGAAGGCAACAAATGTACATATGTGCATTTTATACAATGGATGTATATATGGATTGTGATTAGAGTTGTATGAGCCCTGAATAAAATTATTTTTAAAAAGACATGAAATAATAATAATTTACAAATTATCAAGGGTTCATGAGGAAGGGAGGGTGAGGAAAGGAGGAAGAGAAATGAGGAGCTGATACTAAAGGGTCAAGTAGAAAGAAAATGCTTTGAAAATGATGATGGCAACCAATGCACAAATGTGCCCGACACATTGGATGCATGGATATATTGTGATAAGACCCCAATAAAATGATTCAAAAACAAAGAGTTCCAGTCCAGAAACTCACAGGGGCAGTTCTACTCTTTCCTATAAAGTCACTATGAATTGGTATTGACCCAATGACAGTGAGTAGATTGTGAAGATGTTCTTGAACAGAATAAGGTATTTTACTCAAAATAATTTTTGCCACATTATGGAAATTTGGCAAATGATTAAGCTCATAGCTCTATAGGATCAGACTTCAGATCATAACTCTATTGGATCAGAAGGAGAAATCTTCTGAAAAATGAGACAGTTGGAAGTATTTGTGAAAATGATGTGAAACCAATGAGATCTTAAAGGGGAAAACAATGAAGTGTGAGGACTCTGCGCTATGGTGCTCTGTGAGCCAATGCAGAACACAGTGTGAGGCAGTCAGACCGCATGAGCATTTGATGTGAGGCAGTGTCCAACCTGCTTCCAGATAAGGTCAAAGGACACTCATAGAAGACCCAAGTTTCTAGCCGACTCGTCCTAATCTGTGCATCAACGTGGGTGATGGAGAAAGTGTCCGACATTCACACTGCCTACCTGCACCACTGTGATAATCTTCCTGCAAAAGGTGTCTTTTATGGGGGGAATTACAGTGGTATCCTTAGAAAAGAAATGTGGCACACCACTGTCCTCTGTGGGTCTGTTTCGCCTTTAGACCCAAATGCTTCTTCATCTGCTGGACTCTTTAGGCAACTCCACTTTTTAAAGGACAATAGGGTCTAGCATCCCTGTGTTGCCCCCCCCCCCCCACACACACGAGATTTGCTGATGAGTAAAGCTTGCTGGACCACACAGCCCCAACCCTAGCTCTCTCCCAAGGATGCACATTCCTTTTGGTGAAGCTTCCTGCTACCATCGGGCTCTTGTTTTGTTAGTTGTCACTGAGTCGGTCGTCTGTGACACATGGTTACCCCACATGAAGAGAAGAAAAGGCTCCCATTGCTGTGCCCACCCCAGGATCAGACTGCTCAGATCCATTAGTTTTTCATTGATTGATTTTTTTTACGTAGATTATCAGTGTTTTCTTCCATGTCCATCTTAGTCTGGCAGCCCTGATGACACCGGTCAGCAGCACAGCAATATCGAAACTTCCACTGACCGAGGATGGGTTCACTGCATGGGAGCTGCATCGGCAGGGAATTGAACCAGGGCTTCCTGCCAGGAGGGTGAGAAGTCTATTACTGAACCACCATATTCACACCCAGCAATTCTTGAGGGAAGTGCTGTAATGCCTCTAACACTCTAAACTGGGTGTGTGTGCCCTATCACTTATAAATTTACTGTCCAGCTCAAAGACTTCTTGAATCATAGCAGAGGAAAAGAGAAACCATATAGGCACTAGCCTATTCATTAGAGTCTTATATAAAGATCACTAGCTCCTAGCATAAGTTCCACCATAACACTCCTGTGTTAAGCACTCAGACTGTCTTCAGTATCTGTGGCTACCTCTTGCTAACACTCCCCATGAGAGAACTAAACATTCAAGATGTCCAAAATAAAAATCAAGAAAAGGAATCTAGACTGTCTCTTCTATCCTTCTCACTCTCATTCTACCAATTTCAAGTTTCTGTCTAAAGAAGCAAGTCTTTATCTGGGAAAGGAATTTTTAGCAATGCGTCTCTCCAAAGGAGACCATTTGGTCTCAGTTTTACAGGTCTTAGCAGACAACATGTATCTCAGTTAGACATGACAACACGATGACATAATGTTAATAGAATTTTAAGAAGACACTCCCCAATTTCAGCCCTTGCTGTGCATATCCCATGGAATCTCTGAATCTGGAGAGATAACCACTTCTATGGTTAGGTTAAGGTCTGTGGCACTATAGGCCACAGAAAGGAAGCTTATCCTGGGTGAGTCTTTTAGTAAAACAGATTTAAAATATGAGAGGGATTTGGCAGTGGGGAAAGTCACTTTTTTTTTTTTACTTTGGAGAATGAGGGGGTCATAAGAAAAGGAGTGTGAGCCCCTTTCAAATTTGAGCAGTTGCAGGCTGACAGTAAGCAAGGAAACTGGGAATTCAGTCTTATGTTTGCAAGAAGTTGGGTCCTGCCAACTGTGGTGTGATCTTTAAAGAGGACTTTGGGTTCCAGATGAGAACACAGTCTGATGATCCCTTGAGTATAGAACTGAGTCACACCATGCACAGATTTATGTCTTAAGAACTGCAAGATCATAAATAGATGTGCTTTAAGCCTCTTTGGTAATTGGTGACACCATGATAGAAAATTAATTCAAATGTCAACCTTCTTCAGCAAGGCACATGTAAGCAATCAGGTCATTATGTACAGAGCCTATTTCAGAAAGATTTGATGGTGGTATATTTTGTTTCAAATTATATATTTTTTAATTAATTAATTTTTTTAATTTTAATTTTTTGTTTTCAATTATCTTAAAGTCCTCTTGGGTCATTCTCAAATTTCTGCTATGAAAATAGAAGCTCTATCTGCTATTGACAAAGCAAACACTTTGTACTACAACGTTGCGTATTAGAGTTCATTTTTATTTGTGGTGAATTTAAGGAAATGCACATCCCTTCAACAGATATTTCCAAATATCACCCTCCCCAAATAAATGATCATAGGATGAATTGATGGAACGTTTGATTGCAAATTGGGTGAAGGTTTAAGGAGAAGCTCTGTTTTCCACTGAATAATGCATACGTTTTGTCGCACCTCATTCTTTGCTACCCCTATTTATCCTTCTTCTTCCCAATGCTTTCTGCTTCTAGCATTACTTTTTCCTAACCCTTCTTAACTTTGTACATGGATGCATGCTGCACTTTTGATCTCAAATGGCCAATTCCTTAAAGGTGTGGGTATTACCTTGAGTTATTTCTTCCCTTATATACCAGCCTATTGCTTAACTGAAAATCGAGCCAGGGAGTGGGTTCATCTGCAGACTCAAGGGTTCCTTCAGTCTCCACCCCAGCAATCAGCTTAGTCTATTATTATTTTGAGCTTTCTCTCATATCTTTTTCTTGTTCTACCCAGGACTTTCTAATGTGATTCTTTTCAGAACAATTGGTAGTGGGAGTTGGACACTACCCAATTGTTATAGTCTCAGGGACATGAATTTTCCTCATGAACACTTAAGGGTTTTCACTCTTCCCTCCTCTGGTCAGGGAGAGACTAACAGTTGCATCTTAGATAACTGCTCACAACTTTTACACCTCAGTTGCCACTCACTGAAGTTGGTTGTAGAACATGGTCTTTGTGAACTTTTTATGCCAATTGAACTTTGTGTTCCTGAAGACCATGCTCCTGAGCCCCCAGGCTCCATGACTCCTGCCTTCAAGGTGTTTGATTGTATGAGAAGCTTTTATAACTGTGCCAGGTGCACCACCATAGTCACAAATACATTTTAGCAAAAAATCATATACATGTACAAAAATCCTCTGTTTAATCTACATAATTTTGGAGTACACTTCCATGCTCCTTCCTATACCTGTTGGGACTATATGCTTATCCATGATTCTGCTTGTCGATTACGATTACTACATGATTGTGTACGCAAGAGTACTTACCTCAGTTGCCTTTAACTTTGCAAGACACCTCTTGAGATGGATTGTGGGGGGACACTATTCGTCAATATAAGCCAGATTCCTCATTATATTTGGTGGATGGACAAAGGAAATGGTTCCGTGAAATTACTCATCAGTGAATAACTTAAATCTAACCCTTTTCAGATGATGATACGGTTAAGAAAATATTCTGGGTGCTGTTGTGTGTTCTGAATCCTTGCCAATGTTTCCTAAGAGACTAGTCCAGGAACCTAAGAGTTGGGTTCCTGACAGTGTAATTAACATCCAAAGGTCCTATGTCACATAAGAACCACAGAGTAAGCTGAAACTGTGGAATCACCACATTGCTAAGCAGCAAAAGGGTAACTCCTAGATAGAGTTGACAGTCGAGAAATAGTTCCCAGCCTTATGAGTCAAGATATACTGACCTGGCGATGTTCACATGTGCAACTCAGGCATACTCAGAAGTTATATTCCCCGTGGCAAGGATGAGATAGTTTGTGGGTTATGTGTAGTTCCCAGCTTTAGCTAAAATCCAAGCCCTTTGAAACCACTATTTTAGAGAACCATATGGCCTTAGTTTTCAGCTAGACCTCCTGAGGATAAACAAAATGAAGGAAGTATGCATCTTTTTTTTTTCTGGCTACCAAAACTGCTGACAAGGAATCATCTGGAGTACTCCCATCTACAGCTTCAAAGGAGGGAACTCAGAGCTGGTGGAAAGATTTTCAGTTAAAAGGGAAAGGCTACCATGAACAGCATCTGTGTGGGTGCAGGCACACACAACATATGTTGTGTGATTTATAGGAGCATTGACCTGATCGCTAGTTGAGCACCAGAGAGACAAAGAGAGACAGAAAGACACAGACAAAGAGACATAGAAAGAGAGTGATCTGTGAATTTTCTAAAGTTTCTTGATTTCATTGAGTCATTGCTATAATTTAATAAATGGCGATACTTCCTGTATTGTAAGATTCTTGTGAGAACTAAATGAAAAATTGGAAGTAAAGCACTATGCACAGGGCCAGGCACATAATAAGCATTCAAGATACAAAAGCATCATCGCCATCTTATCTCATCTTCATCCACCACTACCATCATCAGGAATATCATCACCCTTAGATGCAACTTCACTCCCCAAAGACTGATTTTAGTGAAAACTCTACTACTCTTTAACATAGCTTCTTTCAAGTTTTCTTTCATCTAAAAACATATTTTTTTACTTAAGAAAACATTTTTAACCACAGAGACTAATGATACCATCAATATACTATAGTCTCTATATCTATGGCTTGTCTGTGCCAAACCTTCATTTCCATGCCCCAAAATAATATGCCTTACTATCAACAAATAATTAATTTAAGAAATCACCTTTGATGATGGGCTGTTCTTTCTCACCATTCTTGAATAACTATTCTGTGAAACAGAAGAGACTAGTTTCCGGAAAGGGGCCTCATGCTTGGCAAAGTAGAAGATAGAAGAAAAAGAGAGAGATGGGGAAGAAGATGGATGCACACAGTGACTGCACCAGTGGGTGCAAACATAGCAAGGGTTGTGAAAATGAAACAGGGAAAGCAGTTTATTTTGTTTTGTAACTCTAGGGTTGTGATGGGTCAGGACCCACTCAACGGAACCTAAGAGCATGGAACTGGCATAACTTTGCCATCTACATCCTTGCCCCCTCCAATTCCCTGATGCTCTATAATCATCCAATAAGAAGCTAAGAAAAGAGAAGCTGTATAAAGGAAGATAAGACAGGAATTTCTTCCTAAAAATAAAATCTTTCCTTGTATTTCAGTGTATGTGATTGATTTCTGTATAGATTTCCCTCAAATTTGAGTTGTCTTTGTTTTGGTTTTTCTTGTTTTTCTTCAGCATGTGGTTTTGTTGTTGTTTTTGCCACCTGCCAGTTTTCATTGTAATAACTTTGGAGTTACTTTGCAGTTAGAAGTTAGGTCACTGGGAGACTGTATGATACAGCACAGGAAGATGAGCCCCCTAGATGAAAAGGCACTCCAAATAGTAGTGCTTGCAGCAATGAACTTGACTATATTAATAATCTTGAGGCGGTGCAGTACTGGATAACCTTTCAGTCTATTATACATGAGTCACTATGAATTGGAAACCACTTGTACAATAATTAACAAGAATAACACTTTTGCTTTTGTACTTTTTCCATTGTATATTTACAGTTAATTCCACTGGGAGAAGTTAGACATAAGAAAGTGGAGAATGAGGATAGAGACAATAGGAAAAGCAGCTAGAGAATAAGAAAATAGGTTTTGTGCATTCTGTGAAACTTAACTGATATTATGATTTGGCAGGGTAAGATGGCCCTGATACTATCTTTAGTCAGCATGTTCTCTTTAGTATTTCTGTTTTGTAATGACATATAAGTCTAAAAAGCATGAAAGAGTAGAAAGTGAAAACTAAAGTTCACTCTCTCCTATTCAGCAGTCAGTCCTGCCTAAGCCAAAAGCAATTGGTGATGCACATACATCTCAATAGAGGGCAGGAAGCAATCCCAGTGAAGTTTGTTAATCACGCTGCGTGATCTCATGCTGTTTCACACTGACAACACTCATTTAAAGTTTCTTTACTCTTTTTCATGGCTACATGGCACTCCATTGTGTAGATGGATCATAATTTAATTAGTGAATCCCCTACTGCTGTATACCTATACACACGTATAGGTATAAGGAAAGGGTTTATATACAAAAGAAATGTGACCTTAAGAAGGCATTCCAATCCAGTCCAGTGCAAAATCATAAGTCCAATAACAACCCATATGCCCGAAATCAGTATATAAAGTCTACTCAGGAAGTTGCAGGTCAGTGGGTGCAGAATTCTGGCGCTGGCATGGGTCTCCCCATGGCTCCTCACTTCCAGGGCTCAGGTCCATCAACAGCATGCCACTCCAGCTTCAGAGGATTTATTTATATTAAGTCGAATGTGCCACTCACTGTGCCACTCTAATTATCCTTTAGACTCATCCTTTCAGAAGGACATTGCATTCAAGAAATGTTAAAACTAGTTTTGATTGTTTTGCTTTTTCCCTAAAAATTTCTCTTCCCCAAATTATTTCATCCATGAACAAATAAGGGGCTATCACTGTTTAATTTTTTTTCATGGTGGGAAAATAAAATATTCCTTTCTCAATTGGATTATTTGTTTGCTTTTCTGATCCGCACATTTCAATTTCAAAACTGCATTTCAATACTTGTTCCTAATTAAATCATTCCCCATCTTGGACCAGACAAGATGTCCCTTCTCCCCACTCCTATTTAATATTGTACTGGAGGTTTTAGGGAAGGATGAGGTGAAACTGTTGCAATTTGCAGATGATATGATTTTATACATGGGAAATTCCAAAAGCTCCACAAGGGGAGTCCTGGAAGCAAAAGAAGAGTATGGCAGAGTGGTAGGATACAAGATGAGTTAGTCCGGGTAGACTAGACGAACAAATTTCAGAAACACACATATAGGTATAAGGAAAGGGTTTATATACAAAAGAAATGTGACCCTAAGAAGGCATTCCAATCCAGTCCAGTGCAAAATCATAAGTCCAATAACAACCCATATGCCCGAAATCAGTATATAAAGTCTACTCAGGAAGTTGCAGGTCAGTGGGTGCAGAATTCTGGCGCTGGCATGGGTCTCCCCATGGCTCCTCACTTCCAGGGCTCAGGTCCATCAACAGCATGCCACTCCAGCTTCAGAGGTCTGTCTTCATCAGGGCAAAGCCATGTGGTCTCTCCATTAGCTACTCCAGCCTCCCAGCCACCGCCATTCTGTGTTGCCTGTGGTTAATCATCTCTCAAACTAACTCCCAACAACTGGGGAAGATAGCTTCTCATCTTCATGAGGGAAATATCGTGAGATTTCCCAGGAGTCTCAGGTGAATGCCATGCCCACACAGAGGCCTCATCAGCTACTCAATGGCTTTCTCCTGATTAACAGGCCAGACTCCACTCCTACATTTCAATTATAAAATTAACATAAGCACATGACTGCCACACAAGATAAACAAACAGAAGTCTATCAGACTGCTCTACACTTTGGATAAGTTTACAGAAGAGGAGATTAAAAATGTGGTACCTTTCAAAATATAAACTATGTAGGGATATACCTAACTAAAAGAATAAAAGATCTATATGAGGAAACCTTAGGAACACTATTACAAGAAACCAAGAATGACCTTGACGAATGGAAGAACATCCCATGCTCATGGATCAGAAAACTCAATATAGTAAAGATGTCAGTTCTGCCCAAGGCACTATGTAAGTTTAATACAATTCCAATACAATTACTCTCATTTTTCTTCAAAAAAATGGAAAAATTGATTACCAACTTCATATGGAGAGGGAGGAAGGCAGAATTAGCAGAGAACTTTTCAAGAAGAAGGACACAGTGGTAGGGCTTGTTGTACCTGACTTTAACACATATTATATAGCTACAGTGGTCAAAACTGAATGGTATTGGTATAATGATAGATACTGAGACCTATGGAAAAAAACTGAAAACCCAGAAATAAAAGCATCAGCACACAGACAATTGATATTTGATAAGGGCCCCCAAAATATCAAATGGGAAGCAGATGCCCTCTTCGACAAGTGGTGCTGGAAAAAAAAGGTATATCTACCTATAGAAAAATTAAGCAAGACCCTTATCTCACTCCACGCACAAGAATAAATTCAAGATGGATCGCGGACCTTGAGATAAAATCCCAAACTATTAGGGCCATCAATGAGGGACTTGGTACCAACCTGAGAACTTTAGCACAGGGAATACATAGACTATCAGAAATAGGGAAGGACACAAACACAGAAGAGACACAAATGGACAAGTGGGATATATTGAAGATAAAACACCTGTTACATCGAAAGAATTCACCAAGAGAGCCCACAGACTGGGAAAACATTTTTAGCAATGACAAATCAGATAAAGGCATCATTACTGAAATCTATAACACCCTGATAGCTTTCAAAAAGAACAAAACTAACTGTGCACTGAGGAGGTGGGCAAAGGACCTGAATAGAAGTTTCACAGAGGCAGGAATTCAAATAGTAAATGAACATATGAGAAAATGTTCCCAAACATTAGCTATAAGAGAAGTGCAAATCAAAGCAGTGAGATACCAGCTAACACCCCCAAAGATAGCCCAATTCAAAAAGATCAGAAAGAAACAAGTGTTGAAGTGGCTGTGAGGAGACAGTAGTTCTCATCCACTGCTGCTGGACCTGTAGATATGTACAAACACAATGGAAGTTGATTTGGTGATATCTAAAACAAATGGAAATTGAGCTACCATATGACCCAGCAGTCCTCCTGGGTCAAGAGACAAGAAACAAAGCAAGCCAGTCACATGCTCCGATGTTCATTACAGCACAGATAACAAGTGCAAGGAGTTGGAAACAGCCCCAATTTTCATCAACAGATGAATGGCTTAATGTGATACATACACACAATGGAGTACTACACATCACTGAAAAGTGGTGAATGCATGGAGCATATTGCCGCATGGGAAGAACTGAAGGAAATTATGCTAAGTGAAGCTAGCCAAGCACAAAAGGAAAAGTACAGAATCAGTCTGCTGAAGTAAGCTTAAAAAATGCAAAATGGGCATGAAAGGGGCATAGGGGGAAAACTACTGTATTCAGAAATTCTTGGGGTGAGGTCCAGGTGGAAGGCAGGGGCCAGACCAAATCCAGGGCTACATATGGTAGCCAACTGAGGAGGAAAGGGGGAAAAGACAATGTGTAATCGGGGAATGGGGCACGAACCCACCCAAGGGGAGTGTCTTGTTGATATCTCCACAGGGAAAGAGGAACCAAATTTAAATCCAAGGATCCAGGATGCCATCGCAGCACAACAGCATTGATTGGAAATCCAGCAGAGGGATCTGAGGGCCCAGGCACAATCCCAACTATGTGGACAGCCACTTCTTCCCCAGGGAAGTTTGCTTTGGAGGGCAGCACTGAGACTGCAGTGTGGAGATAGGGACATGTCTGACCAGAGCACACGAGAGCAAATTAAGGGGGAAGGAAAGAGAGTGGAGTGCATCTCGGCCAATTGCGCCTCAGAAAAGGTCTCCCCACTCAGAACAGCCATTCCACAGAGAGGACCATATGTCCAGCCCCACTATGAAATACAGTGTCCCTTGCTGATCCAAGACCCTACGGGGACAACACTGGAGAAGCAGAGTCTGGAATGCACCTGGTCTAACTCCACCACACTGAGGCAAGGATGTGCAATAGAGGAGCAGGAGGAGTAAAGCATGGGGTTCCTGAGGGAGTGCCAAGGGTAAACTTTGGGGCCAGAATGTGGAACTCCATCTGACCCTATGAGGGGATATTCCTGGAGGCCAGCAACCAGAATTTGAACTATTTACAGATTTTTCTTATATTATTATTTATTTATGTTTTACTTACTTATATATTTTTTCCTGACATTGGATTATTTTGTTGTTGTTGTCATCCTGGTTTCTTTTGTCACATCATCCAGTAACATCCTGTTTATTTTTTGTACATACCATTATCTCTTCAAGTCTATCTAGCTAAGATAGGCTGGATGAACAGTCTGGAGGAGAAAACAACAGGACTGATGGTTCCTGGGGGTCATGGGAGATGGGGAGATGGGGAAGTGGGGGGAAGGAGGTGGCTTTGACTATCCTAGGGACAAGGAAACAACAAGAGATCCAAAATCGGAGGCAAGGGGGGTATGAGAGGTCTGATAGGGATTGATCAAGGGTAATGTGGCAGAGAGAAAATACTGAAACCCAAGTGGAGGCTGAGCATGATAGTGGACCAAGAGGAAAGAAAAAGGAAATAGAGGAAAGAACTGGGGGACATTTTTAGAGGTCTAAATACAGGCATGTACATACATGAACATATTTATATTTAATGATGGGGAAATAGATCTACATGCATATACTTATAGGGTTAGTATTAAGATAGCAGATGGACATTGGGCCTCCACTCAAGTACTTCCTCAGTGCAAGAACACTTTTTTCTATTAAATTGGCAATCTGTGATGCTCACCTTCCTGACACACTCACTGAAGACAAAGATGTGCATAAGCAAATTTGGTGAAGAAAACTGATGGTACCTGGCTATCAAGAGATGTAGCATCTGGATCTTAAAAACTTAAAAATAAAAAAGCAGCCATCTAGCTGAGAAGCAACAAAACCCACATGGAATAAGCACACATGTATGACCACAAAGTGTCAAAGGAATCAGTTATCAGGCTTCAAAGAACTAAAAAATATAACATTATATGTTCACCTTCCTGATATGATTGCTGATGACAAATGTGTGCATAAGCAAATGTGGTGAAGTAAGCTGATGGTTCCCGGTTATCAAAAGATATAGTGTCTGGGGTCTTAAAGGTTTGAAAGTAAACAAGTGGCCATCTAGCTCAGAAGCAACAAAGCCCACATGGAAGAAGCACACCAGCCTGTGTGACCTCCAGGTGTCAAAGGGATCAGGTGTCAGGCATCAAAAACCTAAAAATTATATCATTATAAATGAGAGGGAGTATAGATTGAGGACCCAAAGCCCATCAATAGGTGAAGCAACTTCCCCTTACAGAGGGGTCACAAGGAGGAGATGAGCCAGTCAAGGTACAGTGTAGCAGCAATGAGATATGCAATTTTCCTCTAGCTCTTAAATGCTTCCTCCCACCCACTATCATGATCCCAATTCTACCTTGCAAATGCAACTAAGGGAAGTACACTATCTGGAACCATGGGGAATTCAGGACAGATGATTCCTTCAGGATCAGTGGTGAGAGTGGTGATATCAGGAGATTGGAGGAAAGATGGAATAGAAAGGGTGAACCAATTTCAGGGATCCTTCTTGGGGTATGGACAACACAGAAGTGGGTGAAGGGACACATCAGACAGTACAATATGACAATTTGTAACAATTTGTAAATTATTAGGGGTTCATGGGGGAAGGCGAGTGGAGAGGAAGGGGAAATATGGGTAGCTGATACTGAGGGCCTAAATAGAATCCTTAGAGGATGTTTTAAGAATGATAATGACAACAAATGTGCAAATGAAGCTGCATACAATTGATGCATCTATTGATCATGATAAGAGTTGTATGAGCCCCCAATAAAATGATTTATTAAAAAATAATTCCCCATCTGACAAGTTCTTCAATGTTTAGACTCTTTTTGCGGGGGACGGGCATCACTGCCCTATAGACTTTTTACTTACTGGAACTTTGGTGAGAATGTTACTTGCTCTATTAAGTAAAGGATTTTCTACATAAACTAGAAATGAATATGTAAACTATGATCATCAGCTAACTATTTGATCATGATCATAGTATAATGGTTACACACGTGTATAAACACATACAGGTGTTAGTAAAAAAGTATTGCTACCGGGTTCCTCTCTCAATCAGGCACGGGCTTATTACAAAGAAAATGTTTGAACATGTCTCTGAAATCTGTGGATTACTACAGACAAGTTCTGTCAGTAATAAGCTTAGCTTAGTCTCATTAGAATGCCTTCAAAAATAGGCCTAGAGCAAGCATCCAGTTAAAAATCCCTAGTGACTTCTGTTCGGTCAGTTAAATTCAAGGCTGAAGAACCAGTTCAGAAGGTTATCGTGACTATTTTGGGGGACTTCCAAAGGGTTAATCATGAAGGATTTCCTTGAAGAACACAGGGAAATCAAAAGCTAATTAAGGAGAAACTTTAGAAATCCATATCTGCATTGATGAGAAAAAGTCACAAAATTTCACTGAGGGAACTTTTCCCCATCTATCCACTGAGAAATTTACCTGCATCTGTCCTCCAGTCCTGATCTTGCCCGTTTGGATTTCTCTTTGTTCCTGAAAGTCAAGGAACATTGAAAAGGAAACCTCTATGTGTCCCTTCAGAAAGTAGATTACTAGACTTTTCTTCCTACTTCAACTTTATCTGAAAGCTCTGTATTATCACAAAACCTCCATTGACAGAGGGGTTGGCGTTGTGTAGGAGGAGGTATCAAGGAATCGAATCCAGGTTTCCCACCTGGAATGTGAGAATTCTGTCACTGAAGCATTACTGCCTCCACATATACAGATAGAGGTATTTATATGAAAATGTGCACACTGGACTGTGACCCACAAGTCAATCACCTGGATCGTAGTGTCAGACATGCTATTATAGTTATCCTTCAACAAACACTCCTTGAGCCCCACTGTCTTCCATCATTCCTTTCCTGTAGCACTCTGGTTAGGTACCATCAAGTCAGTTCTGACTCATATCAACTCTATGCAAAACAGAACAAACACTGCCAACTCCTGTGTCATCCTCATGATTGGTCTTAGGTTTGAACCTAAGCCTCTCTGCCAGTTCATCTAGTCAGTGATCTTTTTTGCTGCCTCTGCACTTTGCAAGGAATGAAGTCTCTTTTCAGGGACTAGTCTTCTGAAAAACACGTCCAAAGTATGTGAGAAAAAATCTTGCCATCGAAGAGAGGTGTGCTTCCCGCCCCTGAAGGTGTGCCCCTTATCAACTCGGGTTGCGAATAAAGGAAAAAGCTTACAAGTAAGATATGGCAGAAATGAAGTCAATGTTCCGGGAAGTACTTCCAAAACAAGGGCAGCTGTCTGTGGAAGATATAACCACAATGGTGCTATGTAAGCCCAAACTTTTACCCTTAAAATCTCTGACTCTGGAAAAACTGGAGAAAATGCAGCAAGCAGCCCAGGATATAGTTCACCAACAAGAATTGGCAGAAAAGGAAAAGCAGCAGAAACCCACTGAATGATGACCTAGTACTTCCACCACATTCCTGCCTACTGTTTCATAGTAACCAGAAGGAAAATCCACATCTTATACTAATAGTGCTGTATTAATAAAACTAGTAATATTCATACAGATACTGCAGAATTACCAAGACTGAGCTGTGCGACGGTCTCCAGATTCCATGGGGATTGGATCTCAAATTGTCTTACGAAGGCGTTCCAGCCAACCAGGAGGGCAAGGTAGCCAAAGGGCCACAAAGGTCTCCCCGTCAGGCAACTGCGGCGACCTCAGGAGGAGTTGAGATGCCTGGGCTGGAGGAGCAGCTTGCAAGAAAAGGTGGTGCCCAGCACACCATCAAGAGATGGATGGGGAAAATGGTGGAGGCCATTGCTATCTTCATTAACAAAACCTGGGCTTACCTAGATACTCCATCCCGAAGCTGGCTGCACTGACGCTCATGATCAAATAGGAGACACCTTGGCCCACCAGGTGAACAATTCTCAAGCCAAAGGTGTAGAACCTGCAAACTGAGGTCCAAGTAGTCTAACCTGAGAGGAATTCCCTCATTTCTTAGAAAGCTTAAAAATAATAGCCTAAAATTTTACCTTAGGAGTCGCTGCATTTTGGCTAGACTCCATGTGGTCCAGAGACGTCCCATCCATGACTGGGTTCAGTCAGAGGTAGCAGTCTGTAGATACAGCCCAGGACATGCCTGACACCATCCCATCATGGGGTGGGTGCCTGGTACTGGGATCCAAGAAACCGCAAAGAAAAACAAAACCCTGCATTGAAACCCTCA
>PVJH01015916.1:0-51984 GCA_004026705.1 Nesogale talazaci
AGCAATGCATATTTTGAACTCAGGGGATGAAGTCTCTGCTTTTGGGTAGCATGCTACTTAGAGAAAATGGCTGACAGAAGTTGAATTGTCCAACAGAAAGCCTGGTCCTGACTTGATTCAGTCAGAGTCATAAGGCCATATTTATATTTATGGAATTATTAAGACAATGATTAATATAAGTTAGATAAGGCTTGTTCTTGACTGCTTTAAGAATTGAGATTAGGTTGTGACTGCAGTAGGTTTACATTACTTTCTTAGGACTATTGTTATTGATATAACTTTGATGGAAATTATTATTGAGAAGTATAGAGAGTTGATAAGCTGACTGCTTCAGCCATCACATTGGAATATAAATGGGTTAGGACAGTGCGATGGGTAGGTTTGTTATGCCAACATGGCCACAGAAGATTGGTGGGTCTGTTGTGATGGCACGGCCAATGAACATGTGGGACTAATTGAAGGGCAGATATAGGAAGGGCTCAGCAAGTCCCGCCCTCTCTCTTGCTTCCAGATCTTTGGACCAGAGAGCTGCCTTGTTCGTCCTGTGTCTCGACCTTCAAGCAATACTACCCGTGGGACACCTAATCATGGACTGTGTTGCTGTGAGTTGAGGATCCTTCAAGCCCTATTTCGCCACACTCCTGGGTTATACATCTCTCGAGTTGGGGACTGTTGGACTCTGTCATCTGGCTGACTGTTGGCAACCTGCTCTGCCGTTTGCTGCCTGTGACCAGATAGCCTGGATTACTCTACAGAGGACTACTCAGCGGCCCTCAAGACTTGAAGGACTGCCAGCCTTCTAGTTGCCTCACGCAAGTGAATGGGACCAAGCAATCTGTATTACTTTATAGTTAACTTTTTCTTTCTTATCTTATATCTTTCTCAATATATAAATATATAAAAAGAATTAATAGTGTCCTGAATTTTATTTCTCTAAGAGAACCCTGCCTGACACAGGGATGTTTGCAAAAATGGCTCCTAAATGCTAGACCCAACCCAGTGTCTAAGTGCTGAGGACATTCAAAGGTGAAGAGACTTGCATAGGAAACTGTTGACAGACTGGAGGGGGGAAATAAGAAACTCTTTGGATTTTTGAATTTTGACACAACTAGTGGTTTGTGTCAAAAACTGGAAACGTTGGTAGCCATAAAGAAAGTCTCCTCTCTAGGACTGAATGCTATAGGGAGCTTGTGGGCAGGCTGAAATGCTTGCTAGGTGACCACCTGAATTCACTTGTTGAGTGGAAGTGAGAAATGCAGCAATAAAGAGATGGATTAAGTCTGGACACTGACCCCCATGAACCCGGTTCATAAGGAATAGAGAATTCAAGAGTGGGTTGACTCTCTGACGTTTATGACCTACCCTGTGGGTGTTGGGGCTGTTGAGAATTTGTAATGAGGTCATCATCTAAAGGCAAGGTGACCAATAGGTACCTTGATGAGGCTAATTGAGGGAGCCCACATTGAGTTGACCAGAACCTGAGAAGACAAATAGAACATGTTTAAGCCTATGAACTGATGCATATTGATCCTGCCTTTATGCATGGCCTGTCCTAATTTGACTTTGCTTATGGATGCAGATTTCACGAGGTTCCAAATGGAAAGAAGATTCTTTACATCAAAGAATATAATTTTCTCCTCAGAGCACTGGGTTGATGAAAATGGGCAGAATAGGATTTGGATACTCAAAATGGAGTGGATGAAGGCATAAAGTGGCTGGCTTACAAACTTTCATAGGTGGGGGAATATATTCATAGGGTTATGGTATAGGTGTTCACTTAACTGGAATTGTTAGGCATAGAATACTGTTTTGTTAATGTGTAGAATATTATGTTTAAAAGAGACACATATTGAATTGTATGATTTTAGTTTTATCTTGTTGGATACAACTATGATTTTATTATTGTGCTTAAAATTATAGATGGTTAAAGCTGTGTGAAAGTGTGAAGTTGACTAAGAGTGGTCTGTGGTAGTTACATAATCTGTCAACTTGGGAAGTGATGGAGTTTAGCTGTCAATCAGGTCACAGCCAATGACAAAGCCAAGATCAAAGCCTCTGTGTGGGCTTGATCTTCTCCTGAGGCCTCTTTGACACACACTCTCTCTGCAAGACATTTCTTTTGCAAGCCAGATGAAACTATACTGATGGACCGGGAATCATAGAGCTGGAGGAACCATGTGGAGACCCAGGCCAGTGCTGATATGCTTCCACTGCCACTGGATCCACAAGAATTTCCATTCACTGGTCTGTGATCTTCCTGCATTCAGCATCATTGCATGAGTCTGAAGAGAAATTTATAGACTGGTATCAGACACACAGGTTAATATCAGATTTAAACTGGAGGGGTTGGGAAGTCTTCTTAATATGCAATTGCTCTTTGCTATATAGGTCTTCCTTACATACATATGAGAGTCTCTGGATTTGTTTCTGTAGTCAACTCTGAATACCATATGTTCAACGACTCAAGTCTGTCCTTGAGATGTTCTCAGAATTCAAGTGGGATACTTCAGGTCATATTTTGCCTCTTTGGATTTGATTTTCCTTCAGCTTTATCCCAAACTTACAGGTGAACCTACTGATGGTCTATTCCACAGTCTAGTCTGCTTTTAGCTGCTGATATACAGCTTCTCCATTGTGTCTTTCCACGGATGTAGTCAATTTGATTTCTATATATTTCATCTGGGGTTATCCACACATGTAGCCACTTTTGCTGTTGAAATAAAGTTATTTGTTATGAACAAGTTGTTGGTTTTGAAAATTTCCATCATGTGTTCTCCAGCTTCGAAAAGTTGGAGGCAACCAGGAAGGGAGAGTCATTGAAAAATATGGAAATTAAAATATTAGTTCTTTCAGCATTTTCTTAGGTAACATAATCAATTTCATTATGAAGAGTGAAGGCAATAGACTGAATTAAGAGAAACAGTATATTTCATCAAATAATTATAAGATAACCCAGTAATTTAAACTTAATATTTTTTGTAATTCAACTTTATTATTCTCTTATCATTCCTTCTGTTCTTCATTTTCCCATCTGTAAATTGAAAATGTCCAGTATAATTCCAAAAAATGTAGAATTTTAGCATAAGCTTGAAAAGAATACCATTGGGAGTAATATCTGACTTCCTCTGGTTTGGGGAGGGAGGAAAATTCATCACCACACTAGCCTAAGGTCAATTGTCATAAGGCAGAGGGCAGGTATATTTAAACCCTAAATCTTCTTGTCCTTTCGTCTGACATCAACCATTCCTCTGAAGGCACTGTATATCTTTGCTCAGTTTGAGAATGCATTGCAATGACAGGAACTCAAAGACAATAGTTATAATTAGAAGGGTTTTATAGTAAGGCTAAAAGAGCCTTGGAGCCCAAGTGGTGCAGTGGTTCCATGACAGACTGGTCTCGAGGAAGGAAAGAGAGTCTCTTCTCTTGTAAAGAGTTACACTCTTGGAAGCCTGCAGGGGCAGGTCTGCCCTCCTTTTATATGTTTCTCATGACTCCGAATTGACTCAATGACAGTAAGCTTACTTTTGGTATTAGGGATGTTCACAGGTTATCGTAAGTCAGGATTGTAAGCAATGGTATATTCTCAGTGATCCACAGCAGAGATTCTCCTCAGGCAGCAGTCAAGCCTCTCTCAGCCTCAGCCTCTTAGCCATCTGCTTGCATGCCTTCTGCTTGGGTGGGTTAAGAAGCCAGCAAGCCATGGTACTTTATTCTGTCAGGTCTCCTGCGTCAGGGGTGCAAGCCCGCTTGGTTCTATTGCTCAGCTCCATAGCCTCTGTGCCACAAGTTATGGTCATGTCCTCTGCCACTTTAAGCAGGAATCTCCTATGTGGGTCTTCTTCTTTGATGGTTCCACAGTTCCCTCTGTTCTTCCTCCTGACTTGGCTCTTGATAAACATGGAACTGGCAAGTGAAACTGACCAATGCCATTTATTAGTGTCTTACATACCCTACATTTATAGTCCCACCCAACTATTTGGTGCAAGTTTCAGAGACTGGGCTAAAAGGATCACAAGAAAAAAAATTCACTTGACCACAATAATTAAGCCCCCCCTCCAAGTTTTATAATTACTTAAGTGGAGAAAAATCATAGCTGCTTTCCTGTGAGGGCCATTGTGTATATATAATTCCTGTAGCTGTGTAGTATATCACCTGGGCATGGATACCCAGGAGGTAAGAAAAGTGAAAACAAATTCAGCTGTACACATTCAATACATAGATCCTAACTAGACTATTCACTTAAACAATATTTGGAACAACTTCTTTTCTGAAATCTTTAATTTTTAAAAGCAGTTCTTGCAACTGCAATAAAAACGAACACAGAGTGGACACTTATAATGTGCTAGACACTACTCTAAGCATCTGCCATTAATCCTCTAAATCCTCATAGCATCCTACAATGCAAACATTATTATCCTCATTTGACCAAAAGGAAATTGAAGACTATGTAGGCAAGGTCAAACATCTGGTAAGTTATAAACATCCTAAACCACTGTACATTGCCTTTTAAAGCTAAAAGTCCTAAAAGTTAGATACTTGCTCTCTTTCTCATTTTAAACAAACAAGCAAAACATTTCCTGGGTAGTATTAAGCAACCCAGGACTCTACGATAGCCTATATGCAGAAGGAAAGAAGGGAAGAAGGAGAAGGAGAAAAACAGCAAGCTGGAAGGAAGGTGAGAAAAAAGAAGGAAAGAAATCATTATCTTTCAGCATAGCATTTTCTTATGCTACAGATGTCATCATCTGCTTGTTGGGGTTCTTCTTGCAGGTCTCCTAAATACCTTAGATCCAACTAGCTCAATACTGAATGTACTGAATACTCAATACTGAATGTATTACCCAGTAAGACATTATCGCCATCACCTTCAAACTCCTCCTCATAATGTCTATATAGTTGTGATCTTTTTATACTTTTTCTGTCTGAGCAGATAATGTGCTCTTTTCAATGAAGAATCTGCCATTCCCTGCCCCCTCCCCCATATGTGATTCCTTTCATTTTTATGACAAGCAACGTAGAGAGTCAAGCAAGCCAAAGAAGGGAGAAAAAGCTTGCTGGCTGCCATCGGTCACTGTCCTTGTTCACTGCCCTTGTCAGCATCAATCTATGAACCCTGTGTGACAGCACTGAGCTTCTCTTTGCCATCCCAAACCAGCTTTCTTGTACCTCCACACCCTGCATGTGTGGGTCACAAATGCCTAGAGCCTCTCCTTGTCTCAAACTAAAAAAGAGAACACAAATCATCCATCCACTTCCAACTTATCAGAGTAGAACTGCCTCAGAGACTCCCAAGAGTGCAATCTCCACAGAAACAAATTGTAGGTGTCATCACCACCTTGTCTGTAACAGAACGGTGTTGAGGTTTGAGTTCCCAACCTTCTGCTTATCAGCTGAGACCTTTGACCATTGTACATCAGGGTTCCTCCAAGGTTTTGATAATAACAATTTCTGCCTGATAGCTCTTCCGTCCTGTTGATAGTTTCTCAAACCAATCAATCAATAAATGAGTGAAAGAGCGAACAGTTGAACTTTCGAGTTGATTCTAACTCATTAGAATCCAGGAAGACAGAAGAGAAGTTCTCAATAGGGTTTTGAAGCTGCAGATCTTTAGAGGAGGAGAGAAGATAATTTTGTCTCCCTTCTTGACAGTGGCTGGTGAGTTAGCGCTATCTGCTTTTAAATTAAAAATCTAATCCTTTTCCAATGTGCACCCAATGCTCTATGTAGCTTTTTACTGCAATTAAACTCTTAGTGTTTTCTTTTACTCTCCTGGTTGCTATCCCTTGTGTAGCCAAGGGCCAATATTAAATACCATTTATTAAGATGCCTCGTACAGGTTCTGTATCCTAGTAATATTCTGACAAATATATCATGAAGTAGAATCTCCTTTGGCCACTGCAATTTTTTTCTTATTTTAGGCATTTACCCCCACTGCTCCAATTTCTTTATTTTTCACAATCAGGTGAATTATGAAATGTATTAATAATGTTCTGAAATAGCCCCAAAGTCCACTTTGTCTCCGGAATAATACAGGGATGAAGAACAAAGGGTCTTTATCAAAAAGGTCTGGATTCACACCAAGCACCTACATTATCTAGAGGGAAGACACTTTGATAGGGCTGACTTATCATCACACATTTGAAAGGGAAATGCTCTTAGGAATGAGTTTTCATGACTATGGCCAGAAGCCCCAGCAGCACTCAATATGCGGGGGACTTGCTCATCACCTGGTCCAACACTCCCCAAAGCAAACTCACTGCCAGCCAGGTAATTCTGACTCCTTGTGACCACGTAGGGTCGGTGGAGCTACCCTTGTGTTTCAAGAGACTATAACTCTTGACAGGTTTACAGAGCCGGCTGGTTTCCAATAATTAGCCTTACAGCTAGCAACTCAATGCACGACTCACCAAGGAAGAAATATGCAATTGTGCCCCTTTGTAAAATTCACATCCTTGGAAACCCTCTAAGTCTGTCATGTGTGGGGATGGGTTAGGTGGCACTGAGAACTTAACTGGATGGTGCTTACCACTGAAGCTATGGTATCCATTTTACCCTGGGTTGTTTCAAAGTTAATGTTTTGCTCCTCTTATTTTGTAAAGCAAAGTAAAAGCATAGCCCAAAACAAAACAAAACAAAATAAAACACAAAGGAGAGATCGTGTATAGACAAAAAGAATAAGCATTTCAGGTGGAGACAAACAAAAAAATGAAGAGAATGGAAAGAGAAAATGTACACATACTGAACAAAACACACTGATATATAAATAGTAACTTTATATATGATTATAGTTATAAAATTATAAATTCATTATATAAGCTTTAAATAATTATCAATCTTTTTTTTTTTGCATCACTGTCTCTGGTAGTCGTGGGCACTACCCAGTGCGCTCCTGAGAGCTGCCACTGGACTTGAACTGCCAAGCCCACAGGCCACAGTCCCCCACTTATGCCACCCGAGCTCAGTCCAATTATCAATCTTATACAAGAAAAAATATATTTTTATTAGTGTTTTCCATCTGAGACTATTTTAGCCCAAGTGATTAGCTTTCCCATCATCTTCTAAACTTAGGAAAAACTTACTTTTTAACAGGATTATAAAGGTCAAGTTTACAAATCATAACCAATTTTAAACATATCTTTACCTTTTTTGCCTTTAAAAATACATTAAAGCAGATAAAATAAACTATATTCAAATCAATAAATTAGACTTCCTTTTTATATGCAATGAATTTATCAAAATTCAGAATAAGAGTTGTGACTATCTAGATGATAGGATACCAAAATCCAAATCCTACTTAAACGAGGGTCAAGAAAATTCATATTGCAAGATTAATGATGGTGTTTTTGGTGAATGTAGTCTTGTGACTAATAAAATTAGTATAAATTCTGCACTTAATTACAGAATCCAGTTTTCTTTAAAGATTCTGAAGCTATACCCATATAATCCACCCACTAGTTATAATTATAAATGGTGATAAACAAAGGAAGAATTATAGTTTCTTTAAAATCTTGTGCATAGAATTCAATGGATCATTTTACTAGATTATCACGTTTTGTGTTTTTCTTTCAGGACAACATTAAAATTCATTATTCTATTCTTTATCTTTCTATCTCACAGTGTTTGGTCTTAATCTAAATTCTATCTGTTTATTCACATAATAACTTTTTGTGTACAAAAAGATATTGAGCACTCAAAAATTTCAAATAAAGGAGGGACCTTTCCTTATCTTAACAGGTGAAAATGAGTTAGCCATAAAAGTGTGCTGATACCTTTTGGGCATCTTTATTCTTAGAAAAAAAATTTTTTTTGACACAGTGATTGCGTGTGTTCTTTCTGTCTTCTCTCTCTCTCTTTTTTTTTTTTTTTGTGGGCATCACTGCCTCTGGTGGTCGTGGATGCTACCCAGCTGCCGCTGGATTTGAACCGCCAAGCCTGCGGGGTGCTGCAGTTCCGCACTCAACCACTTACGCCACTGGGGCTCAGCCCTATTCTTAGAAATTTTAAAGTTTTATTTTTCTCTTCAAGTGTTGTTTAAATGTTTAATAAATATACTTCATGAAATTTGAATCTGTGCAAAATTTTCTTAATGTACAAGTACCAGTAAATTCAGGTGTTTCAAATAATATCTTAAAGATGCAAGCTGCTTAAAATTTGTTTTACATGATAAATTCCACCAGTGAAATAATGTTGAGAGATAGTATATAAACTGTTAAAAGCATTTAAAATATAATACTTAAAAGACTATTGCTCAAGGTAATAAATGGAATAAATGGGTAGCAGTTTAAATGTGAAAGGCAAAAATTTACAAGTGTGAAACTGACTGGAGGGTAAAGAGCCAATTATCTTTCATAATTTTCTGAAGCACATGATTTTGGACTTTACGCACAAAACCAGGGTGACTTAATAACTGACTAAGCCAATGACTTAAGTCATTTTAAATTATAGGTCTCCAAGGATAGCAAGAGTGACTCATTGTTATGAACTGAATTGTGTCTCCTGAAAATATATGTGCTGAATACCTGACCTTCGTATCTGTGGATGTGATCCTGATACCAAATAGGGTTTTTCTTTAATTACATTAATGAGGTCATACCAATGAAGGGGGAGTTCTAAATGAATTCTCTAAATTTAGAGAAATTTATACAAGAGTCATCACTATATTTGAATATAATATAATATTTTAAAATATGAGAACTGAGAGTTAAAATGTAAATGATAAGCATCTAGAACATACAAAATAATCATTGGAATCATTTAAAAAATAAATCAAACATAATGAAAAACTCACAGAGAAGAAAAAATAGGTGATTGGGACCTAGAAATAAGGCATTTATGGAAATCAAAAGACTTTATCAAAAGAGTACATTACGAATATGCATCATGTCAAAGAGAGGCAGACGTGAGATCAATCCCTAAAATCTACAGAACATTCCAACCCCTCAACAAGAAACAGATGAATAACCCAATTTTGAAAATAGGCAGAGGGCATGGGCTAACATTTCATCAAAGAAGAGATCAGCCAGTGAACAAATATGAAGAAATACTAGTGGTCACGAGCCACTTGAGAGATGCAAATCAAAACAACAGCAGAACACCTGCTCACCTTGGCTTTGACAGCAAACTTCAAAAACCAGAAAATTACAAATGAAGGTGACAGTGTGGTGTTTTAGAATCCAGTATACTGTCGAGAGAACTGCAAATCAATACAACCAATGTAGCAAGCAGTATGACCCTTCCTCAAACAATGGACAATAGAAATACACATAACCCAGCAATCTCTCTACTCAATAAACCCCCAATGGAACAAGGCACAAAATATGAGCAGACATGCACCCATCTGCACCGCAGCACCATTCACAACAGCAAGAAGATGCAAAGATTATTCATTTTTTTCTCGTAGCGGTTCCGTAGGATGGTGTAGAAATGCCTCTGTCAGTTTAATAGATGGAAACTCCTTCCAGCAATAGAAAATTTTCAATTTTCATCTCACAGAGCATAGAATAATGAAAGCTCAAAGGAAAACAAAGGAAACATCCAAACAAATGCAAAGGAGTTGGATGAAGTCGGGTTTCTGTTTCTGTGTGTGGTTGAATCCAGCTCACCGCCACCCAGACATGACGGAGGAGGGTTTCCTAGGCTGTCATTTATTAAGAGTGCAGAAGATGATGTCTTTTTTTACCTTGACAAGCTGGTGGGCTTGAACCACCAACCTTCCAGATCGGAGTCCAGTGCCTTCCCCACAGCACCATCAAGTCTCTTAATGGGAGCACTAGTGGAATTTAAAATAAGCAAGGATAAAGAAGCAGGCAATTAATGGTCATATAAGTAAATTATCACAAGGAGAGATAAATATCTGTTTTATCAAGTAATGTGTGACTGCTTTTATTGCCTTGTAAATTATCCTTGATATAAGTGTATATGCTGCAGTTGTTTGTGCAATAGGGTTTTCCACTAGTCAATGTAGATCCAAACAGTACAACAAAGAACACAACTATTCTATAAACTAACAACAAATCAAATTTTAAAACAACAAGATCCAAACTTCAAGTTTTAGCATTAAATTCTAGACATGCAGTCAAGCAATGCACTTCTTTTTTAAGTATCTACAATACTTTTTGGAGCAGGGGGTAAGTATTGTTAATTATCCAAATGAAACAAATAGAAAATTATAAATACTGGCAAAAGTGTGGTGATTTTAGAATCCTTGTATATATTTAGCATTTTTGCCTATGGTCACACAACAAATAGATGTGAGTTATCGGATTAAAAACACATGGAATTAAATATGGGTATATTTGCAACATTTATTAAATGATTATCATTTTATGCTACTGAATTGTTTACAAGTGATAATCTGACTAAACCAGGCCCCAAATGGAGTAGCTTGTATTAAGCCACAGGGCAGCAACTAAAACTTAAGTTTCTATTTCACATATACATCTGGCTTTTCCAGAAGGCAAAATCAAGTCAATAACTTGACTCCTGGAAATGAACCGAAGACAGCATTCAGGACAATTATACTATTTCAAATATCTTTTCTGTCTCTTCTCTACCACGTTTGAGGAATATAATCTGACTTTTATACCATATGTGTTTCTAATCATGAATGGTTAAGTAAGCTGCATGAGCTCATATACACATTTAATATTGAGAACATTTTACTTTTTAATAATTTTTGGTGAAGAGGATGGGAATCTCTAGAAGATTTCTAAGGATTCCAAGAAGAGAATGAACTCTCTATGTTCTCCATTTTGTTCTTTCTGAAACACAACACGACCCTCTCTTGAGAATCAGGCTCTTAAAGTTGGTGTTAAACAACTAAATTCATAAGCCTCCAGGTTAAGTCTAGTGGGTCAGTTATTTAAAACAGTCATTTGAATGATTCCAGGCCTCCAATTTGAAGCCTGCAAACAGGTTTTCCAAATGCAAGTTTTAGGGGTCAGTTATTTAGAACTGGCACTTGACCCTACCTATGAAGTCCCAATCTCTTGGCTCCAGATGAATCCACAGTTTCATTAGTTAGTTATACCAGTGCTGTTGTATCCATAAACTGATAAACTGATAAGTTTTTTTGATAACTAGAGATGAAAGCTCTAATTCTAATCAACTTTTCCTTCAGCTCCTTCTAATCAGAGCACTGCTTTGGCATTTATGTTCAGAAATATTAATGAAAAGTCTTAATTCTTTGGAACTAATTTCTGGCTCCATTAGTTATAATGACCCACCCTTGATAATTCCCCTTGGATGTCCATTTGAGAAACTGGTCCTTAGATGTCACCTACAAGTCAAACAATGGCATCACGAAATTAAAAGACCTTTTTCTTTGAGCATTTTACACATTTGAAGAATTGAGACAGTTTCAATTCTAAGTAGATTCTAAGACTTGCTGAAAGCTATGCTGTGGTTATTGTTGATTATTTAAGTTGTTCTTCAAGTTGATGCGGCATACTCAAAACTGTTCCTATGTCAGAGACACTATGCTGATTTACCTCTGAGGGCCTTCCTCTTTTCTGCACTCTTCCAGATTTCTTCAAGGACCAGTCTCTCCTGATAATATGTCCAAAGTCGTTTTGATAAAATCTTGCTATCCTTACCTCTAAGGAATAGCCTGGCCTTCTTCCAATTCAGATTGATTTGTCCATTTACTAGTTCATGACCAAACGAACATATCAGTTGATCAGTTATGTACTTTCAATATACTTGTTCAGCATCACAATTAAAATGCCTCGATTCTCCTTTGGTCTTCTTTATTCAATGTCCAACTTTTAATACAAGATAGGATCGTGAAAATGAAATAGATTACTACCACTAAATAGCAAATAGGATTACATCACTATGAAGCACTTTATTTTTAAAAATAATTTTATTGGGCGCTCTTAGAGATAATATAGCATTCCATAGGTCAGTCACATCAAGCACTGTACAATTTCTACCACAATCCATTTTGAAACTGTTTCTTTCCTATGGAATTCCTTGACATCAGCTGTCTCCTCTCCCACACCACAGTCCCAGGAACTCCCTTTTTTTCTATAATAGTTTTGGATTCTATAATAGTTTCTTTTTGCTTTCTTTCTTTTGTTGTCATATCTCATAAAATCTAATATATCCATTCACTACAAATCTGCTGTTTAATACCATTGAATAGGGTTATAGAGCCATTAATGGCATTAGCTCCAATTGCCAAACTCCACCCCCACCCCCAACACATGCACAGACCTTTTCCAGTACCTTCATGGAGCCATTATTCTTGTTACTGATTTTGGTGGTTATGTATCTTGACTTTCATGTACCAAACTCTTCTAAATACTCAAATCAACCTATGCAAATCTTACATGATAAATGAGGTAAAACAAAAAACTGAATAGTAAATGGAGGAAATATTAGAAGAGAGTACAATTATGTATTTCCTCAGTGCCATAGCATACCCTGGATTTATCATCCCTTCTATGTGGCCCTTCTGTGAGTGACTGTCCAATTGTCTTATAGGTGAATTTAAGAGTCTCCACTACATCCACGTCCTTCACATCCACTTGATTATTTTTGAACTTCTAATACCCCTTCCCATTGACACTTCACGGTGTGCTTCATCCATGTGGGTTTGTTGCTTCCCTGCTAGATGGCTACTTATTTAACTATAAGTCTTTAAGATCCCAGGTGTTGTATCTTTTAATAGCCAGGCTCCATCAATTTTTTGCACCCATTGTGTCTTCAGTGACCCTGTCAAGAAGGTGAGTATCATACAATGCCAAACTTTCAGAACAAATCATTTCTGTACTGTGGTAAACTAGCCATCTCCAGTCACTGTTATATAAACGAATACCTATATAAATTAAATAACCCAGAATTCCCAGGTATCAATGAAACTGAATTACTTCTGGCAATATATTTAGTATTTTCTAGTACATCAACTTTAATACAAGATTCTAATGGTTGGACTGCTAAGTGCAAGATCAGGAGTTTGAAACCACCAGTCCCACTGATGCTCTCAGACCCTACAAAGGGTTACAGTCTTAGAAATGAACCAGGCAGTTGTGTCCTGTCATGTAGGATTGCTATGGGCTAGAATCAATTCAATGGCAATGAGTATAGGGAGACAAAAAGGGTAGACTTTAGTTAAAATGTGTTGGGCTCATTTATGACATTGGAAGCATAAGGCTTAAGAGGTTTTTATTTTTTTGAGAGAGATTAATTTGTACAGAGTCTGAACTACTTTCATTGCAGTGCTTAACACCTCTTCATAGGGATAGGTATCTTATTCAGCAATTTCTAATTATTTATTTCTGTGTGTGCAAATTGCTCCTAGTTGGTGAAAAGGGGTTTTTTGTTTTGTTTTGTTTTGTTTTGTTTGTGATCTCCATGGAGCTACAGCAGGCCTTTCATTGGCTATTCTTATGCAAGTGGGAAAATGACTACAAGTCAAACTGACTACAAATCAAACATTTTTCAAATTTCAATTCCTGACCAACATTATAAAATGACTCTACATCTTAGTATGTTTTTCAAATCTAATATTCTAAAGCATCTCATCTCATTTACATTATATAAATAAAAGAGTAGAAAATTAATTCAAAGTTCATCTACATTTTCCTGGTTGAAAAGAGTGACAAATGTCTACACAGTATTTCAGAAATTTTACACAAACTCCAGAGTGTTGTCTCAGGCACTGCTTTTAAGGCTATGTTAGAAAGAACCAGCGGGGGTGGGGGAGGAGAAGAACCAGTGAAGCAATTTAGTGACCAGTGCTTGGGAACATGAGATAAATAGGCATAGACTAAACAGACTGAACACCTCATACATAATGTGGATGGGCATTACGCTGCAGGAGATGAGTCAACCTCAAAATGATAAATATAATATGAGAGCACTATTTTTTAAAAGTCAAGAAAAGGTTTTAACGTTAACAGAAACAAAAAGGAGTGAGAGGAAAATGGAATGCAAATCTCAAACCAGAAGGGAGACCCATATTAATTTGAATGATAACAAATACAAAAGCAAAGGCAAAAACAAAGTTAAATACAAAGAAATGAAATAAGAAGACCCAGAAATTACAATGTATCTATAAACACACACATGCACTAAACTAACAGACATTGTAGACATTGAAATTAGTCACTCAAGAGTTGTCACTTGCACCACAAGCTAGGGAGCTTAGGTGGCTTTGTTGCATAAACATTGAGTCAACATTTTAAATCTATTAGTCCCTCCATGGGGAAAGATGAGGGAATCCACTACCACAAAGATTTACAACGCTTCAGAAAACCTATAACATTTTGTCATAAGTTAGAATCACATAGATATCAGTGAATTTCTCTTTATCTCTACTTTTTATTTCATCAACCATATTCTTTGAAACTTTGCATCACAAAATTATAAGCTAATTTGCAGATAAATATATATGTGTCAGCCATCCATTGGATTAAACACCCGTGGTACTAATGAATTGGAGAAAATTACTTGTGTGTAACTGATGTCTCTTTCAACTGTAGCAAATATATTTTCTGTGCCACAATGAAGATGAATCAAGAGGATTTGCCCCCTAATATAAGATTCTCTTTCTAAGTAGCAATAGCCTTGCTGTTGTTGCTGGTAAGTGTTTTGAGTAGGTTCCATTCCTAGTGGCCCAATGTACACCAGAATGGAACACTTCAAAGACCAGCACCATCTTCCCCCATTTTTTAAAATATTCAAGCCTGTTGTTGAAGCCATTGTGGCAACTTCTTTTTTTCCTCTGCCTCTCCAATTTACCATTATGGTGTCCTTCTTTGTGACTGGTCACTCTTCTACACATATCCTAAGTACATGAGAGGAAGTCTTGCTGTGGCAGTCATGTGCTTATGTTAATTTTATGATTGAAATGTAGGGGTGGAGTCTAGTCTGTTAATCTGAAGATAGCCATTGAGCAGCCAATGAGGCCTCTGTGTGGGCATGGCTTTCTTCTGAGACTTCTGGGAAATCTCACGACATTTCCCTCATGGAGATGAGAAGCTATCTTCCTCAGTTTTGGGGAGTTAGTCTCAGAGACGATGAATCACAGACAAGACAAGATGGCAGCGTCCAACAAGTTGGAGGAGCTGGCAGAGAGACCACACAGTTTTGCCCTGATGGAGCCAGACGTCTGAAGCTGGGGCAGCCACATGGAGACTTCTGGCAGCGATGAGTTGCTTCTGCCATCACGGGATGCAATTAATGGACCCTGAGCCCTGGAAGTAAGGAGCCGTGTGGAGATGCTTGCCAGCGCCAGGATTCTGCACCCACTGACCTGTGACTTCGTGAGTCGGAAGGAAACTTTATAGACTGATTTTGGGCATATGGGTTAATATCAGACTTATGACTTTGAACTGGAATGGGCTGGGATGTTTTCTCAATGACCTATTCCTCTTGTATATAAAACTTTCCCCTATATCCATATGCGTGTCTATGAAATTTGTTCCTCTAGTCTACCCAGACTAACACCCTTGCCATTTATTTCTTAGGAGCATTGTGCTCTTCTTCTTCCAAGAGAGATTTGCTCTTTCTCTTGGAAGTATATAGTACTTGCAATAGTCTTCACTAACACAATAATTCAAAGCATCATTATTTCTTTAGTCTTCATTATTCAAAGTCCAATTTTCTCATGCAATGAAACTATGAAAAATACCTTAGCTGCGTTAGTGCAGCTTAACCCTCAAAGAAACAACCTTGAATTTCAACACGTTGAAGAGGTCTTACAGGAAGACAGAGTCAAGATGGTGTTCCGGTAGAATCATCCACCTGACACTCCTTCTGTTAGACCAGAAAACTAAGAGGCAGGGAGGCCAATACGGGGAGGCTGGGTGCTACAAAGAGATTCAGTGTAGTAGGGTCTGGTTAAAACATCCTCCTTTGATTTTCACCCACAAAGTTATTAAAGAATTTGCTGCAATGCTCTAAGTTCACTGTGTCTGCCTGTGAGCTCTGCTAACCTCATGCCAGGCTTAGCAGTGCAGTAACCATCACCCTTTCCTGTACCCAATATATGAGGCCCCCAGCAAGCAGTAATTTTCCCATGCTGCTGACTGAGTAGTCATAATCTCAGACTGCAGAGCGTCTCTGAGAACTAGGCACAAGACCTCACATCAGAATTACCCTCTCTGCTGTATTCCTTGCATCTACAGTCTAGAGCATTGCAGCTCTCCTCCCCAGTCAGGAACTGAGGGACTATGTTAGCCATCCCCTTTCTGCTTGCCAGGCTGAGTAACAAATATATTATTAGACTCTTATGACAGAATACAGTGCTGGTACAATAGAACTAAGGTAGCACTGGAGTGCAGATGTGGGTGAATTCAGATCCAATTGGCCCTAAACCCACTCTAATAATCTGATGCACCTTCCCTGGGGTCAGTGCAGTACAGCCCCAATACCATGGCACCCTTAAGCCCATTATAAAAAGAAAAAAAAAAACATTTTCAATTTCAGGCTGTGGACCTTTGTGTAACATTCAATGCAAGCCACCCAAAGGAACCCTCTCCATTAGCATAGCATTAATTTAAAAATATAGCCAGAATTCTAACCTCCAGTTAAAGATGTAAACATAACAAAAAATCAACAGGCTCTGATAGGTAAGCCAAGATAAAAACTGCCTCTACCAGTTTGGGGCTCCACAGAACGTCTTCAAAGTTTGCAATTTTTGTCCAGACAGTCAAGACCAGGCCCGTGTCTGCACTGCAGCCCCACTCCACCCAGCCAGTGCCATAACTAGAGTTGCCTGCCTCAGCAAAGACTCCAAGGACCCCTCCACTGCCGCTGGCCACTGAGTCTTCTTTGTACCCTGCCTACATAGCAGTCTGACCCACCACCATAGTAGGCTACAGGTAATTCTCATAAACAATCTCACAAGTCACACATAGAATGAACTCAGGTTTCCTTGGTCTATTAGAAACATGGCACCCAGTTCTTCCAAAATGACACACAAAGAACAAGACACCCCCAAAACTCTCAACAAAAGGATCAAGAAAAACAAAATGCAACAGCAGAGGAGGTCATAACCAAACAATCCTCATAGCAGAATCACACGTTGATCTGCCACAAAAAAATATCTTCAGAATGTTGCTTGAAGTATACAGGATATAAAGGAAGCAATGCAGAAAGAGGATGGAATGATCGAGGAGACGGACTACACGATAGAAGGATATACACGACCTAGTAGATGAGATGACAGAAGAAAAGACAAGATCACAGACCTTAACCACAGACTAGAAGAGGTGGGGAATTCTACCAGCAAGCTAAAGGACAATTAGAGAGACTTCAACAAACCAGAAAGACAGTCAAACAAACTAAATAAATGGTTGGAAGAAAACCTGAGAACAATTACAGATGCTACGAAGAGGAAAATATTTTGAATAATTTGCTATCAGAATAGGACACAACAAAGAAGTCAACATCTAAGTTAGTGAAGAAATTTCTAGAAGCAAATTTCCCCATCTTAATGGATGAGAATCAAACTTTCATACAGGAAGCAGAGAAGACACCAATTAGACTAAATCTGAGTAAGAACAGATCAAGGCAGATAATAGTTAAATTATCAGTTAGGAGAGAAAAGAAAATTTTAAGAGCAGTCAGGGAAAAAAAAGCAATTACATACAATGGTGCTCAGGTAAGAATATGCTCAGATCTCTAAGCAGATACCATGAAGAGGAAGAGAGAGTGTAATAACATCTTCTGAAAGTTGAAAAAAAAAACAAATAAACAAAAAATGCCAAACTGAGAATCCTCTATCCTGCAAAACTATCTATTAAGTTAGATGTCAAGTTAAGAGCCTTTCAGGACAAGAAAAAACTCAAAGAGGATGCCATAAACACCCAATCTTCCAGAAAATCTTTGCTCACTCACTATGGCCATAAGACCAATATTCGCCTAACACAAGGAGGAGAAAATCATATAGCACAAGTGTACACAGAAGTCAATGCATGAAAAAAACTACTAGGATACACAAACATAGCACACTGTTATGAAGGGAGATAAGAAAATGCCCAATACAAACAGGATGAGATGACAGCAATGAATCCACAGATGGTGATAATAACTCAATTTCAACTGCCTCAACTCATCCATTAAAAGACAAAGTTAACTGACTATGAAAACATAATCTAAGATAAAATTGACCTCAAGGTACAAACCATAACAAGAGACAAGGAGGGGCAAAGTATTAGTAGACCAGGAACCAGTTAGCATAATAAATATATGTACAGTAAAAAATATTCCTGTGAAATTTGTCACACTATTCAAAAGATGAAAAAAAAATCACAGATGAAATAATCACAGTAGATGACTTTAATGCACTCCCAGCAGAGTAAGATAGATGACTGTTAAGGAAACTGAGCCAGGAGGCTACAGAGGTAACACTTCAATTAAATTGTACCTGAGAGATAGTTCTATAGATTTCTTTTCAAGTGTACATGGCTCATTTTCAAAAGTACATCACATGCTGGGACACAAGTTGAGCCTGAGTAAACTCAAACAGAGAGAGACTAGAGACTACTCATACTTCCCTCTTGAACCACCAAACCATAAAGCTGGAGTTTGAAAAAAGGACCACCAAATAAAAAAGGAAAACAATTGGAGGATGATTGACAGTCTTTTGCAACACAAATGGGTACTGGCCCAGATTAGAGAGGTAATTAGAAATTTTCTAGAAACCAGTGGGAATGCGACATTCCAAAATCTACGAGATATAGCAAAAGCAGTTATCAGAGGTAGCTTGATAGCAATAAGTGCATATATGAAAAAGGAAGAGAGATGTAGGACTGATACACTATTACAAAACCTCCAGCAACAAGAATGGAGTCTCCAGAACAACTACTCAAATAGAATATGAAAAGAAATAATAAAAATCAGGGCAGAGTTAGAAGACAAGAGAATAAATTTTAAAAAATCAATGGACCAGAAAGCCAGTTCTTTGAAAGGATCAGCAGAATCGACAGACCCCTGGAAATCTAACCAAGGAAAGGAAGGAACAGACATCAATATCCAGGATGAGGAATGAAACCGAGGACATCACAACAGTTTCCAATGAGATTAAAAGGATAATCACAAAGTACTGGGGAAATCTGTATTCTAATGAATTCAACAAGTGAAAGATGTGGACAAATACTTTGAAAAACAATCTTTCCCTGGATTATCCAACAGAGAGGTCAAGAACCTCAACAGACCCATAGCAAAGAAGAAATAGATATGGTTATTAAGCAACTACTAACAACAACAACAAAAAAAAACCCCAAGACAGATGGCTTCACAGGAGAATTCTACCAAATTATTCTAGCGCATATAACAAGATGGCAAAATAATTCTACCAAGCCAGTGTAACTTCGATACAGGGCAAGGATCTCACAGGAATAATTACAGACTGATATCCATAATGACAATAATGCAAAAATCCTTAACAAAATATTGGCCAATAAAATACAAAATTATATAAAACATCATGAGCAGGTAAGGGTCATTCCAGAGATGTAGGGATGATCAAACATCTGAAAGTCCATCAGCATTTTTGCCACATTGTTAAGAAAAAGGGTAAGCATAACACCTTAATATCAATAGACTCAGAAAAATCATTTGACTGCATCCAACAGCCATTCAAAATTTAGACACTCAAGAAGATAGGAATGGAAGGAAAATTCCTCAAGTTAATACAAATTATCTACTAAAAGCCAACAGCCAACATTACAGTCAATGGATAAAAGATGAAAACAACCCCACTGAAAAAAGGAAAAAGACAAAGGGGCCCCTTGTCCCCATTTCTATGCAAGATTGTACTGGAGGTCCTAACTAAAGGCAGCAAAGAGACATTAAATGTATCTGGCTGGGAGAGGATGAGGTGAAACTATTGCTATTTGCAGACAACATTATTTTTCTTTATTTTTTTTTAATTTTGGGGGGAGCTCTGGTGGGAGTAGGATGTCCAGCCTTGCTCCTGGAAAGCTGTTGCTGGATTTGAACTGCCAACCCAGTGGGCCGCAGTCCTGCACACAACCACTATGCCACTGGGGCTCAGCCCTGACAACATTATTATATACATTGAAAATCCCCAAAGTTTCACAATGGGCATGCTAACAATAGAGGAATATGAAAAAGTGGCAGGGTACAAAGTCAAGTAGCAGAAATCTTTTGGTTTGCTATATAGTGGACAAGATCAAGGAAGAGGGGATCAAGAAGGCACTACCCATCATGATAGCCAAGAACAAACTGAAATATATAGGGATATATCTAATAATAATAGTAATAATAATAAAAATGTATACAAGGAATATCCCACGACGCAACACGCCAAACCTTGAGGACAACATACCACATGGAGCCATGCTTGAACAGAGAGGGCTATAGGGCCTCCACAATCTAGGGACAAACTGCCTCCCTCCCCAGAAGTAAATACTATAGATGACAACACTAAGCCTATAGGTTAAGGAGATGGATCAGCATGACACGCCCACATGAAAGAAAACCAAGAAGGAAAAAGAGAACGTGAGTGTTTAGACTCCCATATCAGCACACCAAGCCCTAAGTACAACATCCCTGCAAGGAGCCTCTAAGGCACAGAGAGGACTGAAGGACTGACATCAGCTCAAGATATGATGTTCTCTCACTGGTGCATTCCAAAATATAGGGTAATACTGGGGCCACACAGCTGGGAATCAGTCTGATCTGAACCGCTCCCACCCCCACCTATAGAGGGACAAACAAAGAAGGGAACCTAAGAGATCAGCAGTGGGAGCAAATCCACAAAGCCTCTGAGGACTGTCCCACCCACCACCCCCAAATAGACTTCAGGCTAAGGGGCGTGGTGCCTTGAATCCCCAGGACTAATGGGGAGGTGGTCATAAAATTCAGTGGAAAGACCTGTAATTATGTATGCATTTTTTGTTAGCTATTATTATTTTATTATTTCTTTTTCACTTTTTATTCAATCTTTTGTTTTATTTTTGTTTTTTGTGTGTTATTTTTTCTTTGTCTACCTATGTGAGATTGGCATGGGAAGCAAGCTCAAGAAGAAAGCAATAGGACTGATGGTTCTGGAGAGACTTGGTGGAAGATCGACAGGGTAACCATGGAATTAGAATCAACAAGGATGATGCAGCAATCCAGAGGATATTGGAGCAAAAGGAATCTAGCAGAGAGGAATCACTAAGAAGCAGAAGAACGGTGAGCAGGTTAGTGGAGCAGGAGGAAAGTAAAAGGAAACAGAATAATGATCTAGGAAATAAATCTATGGATAGTGGTATAACCATAAGGTGTGTACATATGTAAATACATTAATTAATAAAATAGAAGTATTGGCCTATGCAGATATATTTATATGGCAATAAATTTAGGCAATAGATTCGCTTTGGGTGCCTGCTCAATCCCTGTCTCAACACAAGAGCATTTTATCCTAAAAATCTGGCATCCTGTGATGCTCGCCCTACCAGCACAAGTGCTGAAGACAAAATAGATGCACAAGCAAATGTGGTGAAAAAAACCGAGGGTGCCCAGCTATCAAAAAGTATAAAGACTTGAAGTTAAACAAGTGGCCCTGTAGCCAAGAACCCCCAAGCCAACATGGAAGAAGTACACCCTGTGCAATCATGAGATATCAACAAAATTGGGTAGCAGGCATCAGAACACTCAAAAACAAACAAAAAAACCTATTTTTGAAAATGAGGGGGGTCAAAGCAGACACCCAAAATCTATCTATTGACAATGGAATATCCCCTCATAGAAGGGCCACAGGAAGAGAAGGGTCAATGAGGGCTCCATAGAGCACCGATGAGACACACAATATTCTTCTGGTTCCTTGAGGCTTCCCTACTCCTGATGCCAGGCCTGCCTTTTACTGCAGACTAGACAAGAGCAGGCACACTGCTAGAGATAGGAGCTGATGGCACATGGAATCCAGGTAAGATAGACTCCTTAGGAACAGAAATGGGAATAGCTACACCAGGAGTGTAGGGGAAAGGTGTGAAGAGGAGGGAGGAAAGAGGAAACTGCCATGATTGACACATAACCCACCCCCACCCCACCCTCCAATTTCCAGGGCTAAAGTATAAATCATGGGGTAGGGAGATATCCATAAATGTAACTTATGAAAATAAAAACAATTTATCATTGATCATGGGGTCACAAGGGAGGGAGGGAGGGAGAAAAGCAGAGCTGATACTAACGGCTCAAATAGAAAGTCAATGTTTAGAAAATAATGATGGTAGCATATGTACACATATGCTTGGTACAATTGATGTACAGATTGTTGTAAGAGCTGTAAGATATCCCAATAAAATGATCTTTAAAAGAATAAATATATAAAATAACAATAAAAGAAAAAACAAAACAAAAAAAACTTGATATATCCAAGGACATGATCAATAAGAATGAATAAAGAATTATTTTATCTTATTTTATTATTATTTTTTATTTTTTGGGAGGGGGCAGCACTGGTGGTCATGGGAGCTACCCAGTGCTGCTCCTGAGAGCCGCCGCTGGATTTGAACCACCATGCTTGCGGGCCACAGTCCAGCACTCAACCACTTATGCCACCGGGGCTCAGCCCTATGAAGAAAGACCTATGTTCATGGTGTATAGAAGGAAAAAAAAGATCTTCCAGCAGATTTACACAATATAGTACGTTATGTGATCTCTTCCCTGCTGCTTCCATGAGCATTGATTATGGATCCTAGCAAGAACAAAGTTTTATTCTTCATGATTTTACCTATTGGTTCAGTTGTGGGACTTTGGCCTTTGTTACATTTTCAAAGTACCTTAATTTAGGAATCAAAACTGGAAATCAGAAGTAAAGGTAGCTTGACTCCATTTAGCTTCTTTTAAGTATATCTAATAATCTTGGATGCAGAATTTTCCATATTTTTGTATGTTGCATAATATCTCCTGGTGTATAAATCTGGATGCCTAATTTATATTTTCAGCTCTTTCCCCTGCTGAAGGCTGAAACTGCATACCCAGTAGGAATCATTTAAAATTTTCTTTCATTTTTCTATCCATGGGCCTGAATTAATGTAATTTCAATTCTGGAAATAGCAAAAGAATGATAGTCAAACTGAATAATGACAGCTCATTGATTCACACATAAGACCAGACGTGATATGTGGTGTGTATGACAGGTGTTAGGAAGTTAACACCGAATATATTTGAATTAAAACAAGAATAGTATTTCTATATATGGAAAAATATTTGTACTGCACTTCTAATACGATATCTCTGGCTTGCATTAAAATTTGGTGTGATAGAAGCTTTAAGAACAGTGACAGAAGCGTCCCTCAACACTAATGATGAATATACACAAATAGAGGCTAACCACAAATGAGGCAATTTAAAAGAAGTCTAAGCAAAAGATTAGCTAAGATGATGGAGGAAATGAGTAATAATTTCAATGCCAATGAAGTATAAGCTAAATTAAATAAGCTTTGAAATAAGTAAAAGTCAAATAAAATAGTACCAAAAAAGGCATACTAAAATTGACAAACTCACTCTGGTAATTTTCTTGTAAAAATACACATTTATTAATGCACACATTTTGATAATAGAACTCCAGTGTCAAAAGTCCCAAAGTTTGTTTTTCTGAGGTTGTTCAAATTTCCTGGGTTTGTGGAACTACTTAATGAAATGTCTTTAAAATTGGAGGATATTCTCATTGGCCTTCGGCTTCTTCCTCTTTTCTTTGGGATTGTCAGTACTAATAGAGTTTTTTTCACTTTGGCACAGCCTCGTAAAAACTTACTTATTATTTGGGCAGCATTATCAGAGTTTGAGAAGAAGTGTAAGAAAGAATCATCAGGGATTTCAGATGACATACCAGGAAGAAAAAATACAGGAAACTGGTTGACATTTCTGAATACTGGCATATGAATTTTAACTCCAAGACTATTTAGTAAACAAAAGTCAGTAAGCTCATTTCAAACAAAGAAGTGGCTCAATTTTTTCAAACCGAATTAGTCGACTAACTTCTAGCTGTCATGTGCTTGTTGTGGTTACAGAACACCCAACTGACTTCAGTCTGTCACTATGTGCTTTTAAGAACTCATACACTTTAAATTTGACTCAAACTCATCTGTAGGTCTGTGGTTTTAGGAAACAGAAACTTAAAATCAAACATGCTCATCACTATGTGGCTCATAATGAAATACAAGAGCTACTTTTCTCATAGCGATTCAAGGAAGACTAAGTAAATTTAGTAGGCAAAAAGACAAATCATAGCAAATTTGCCAGCAAAGAAAAATTTTCCAAAAACAAAAAATCAAATGATCTAGATTGTGTGTTTGTATTAATTTTTATAAGCACATGCTGACAGACATGCATGCATACAAGAATACAGAATAAATTATTAGAAATAAATTCAGACTTAAGCTATTTATTCAAAAATCAAGTATTTATTTATTTCCATGTGTGGGGGCCTTCCTGGTTGGACCTGTGGATGGAGGTGTAGAAAGTGCAGGATGTTGCTGTATTTCCAGGAGCAGTCTTGAAGCCTTTGGATAGTAATCCACACTCTTAGTTGGTAGAAACCCATGCTTCCAAGTCTCCTGGAAGATTTCAGTCTTGAGTCAGGTGGAAGCTGCTGGTTATCCTACGTTTCCATGATTTCTGGAAAAAAAACTCCAGTCTTGAGGCAAAAAAGATCCCAGGCCAGCACAACCTTCTGCTTTGGCCTCTGAAATACAGCTTACCAGAGTGCTTCTGACTTCCCGTTAGTACAACTAAGATGCTGTAATGCAATTGAACAATAAGATGCTGTAATGTAAGTGGGTGTTTGGGACTGTAATGTGGTTGGACGAATTAGTCCTTAAGACAATTGGATGGACTGACTCTGGCAGCTACACCACATTTATATAACTCAGCCCCAAATACCTCTTTTACAAAGCTCACATATAGGTCTACTGTCTTTCATGTTACAAATCTGTAACCTTATAAGGACGTCAAGGAAAAAGATTAAAGAAATTGATTGGACAATAAAGCATATGGAAACCTTGAAAAATTTGTCATAGTTAGATCTGTGCCATCGAGCATGGTCTCCAGAGTCTGTGTGAATGTCGTATTGGTGATTTATCACCCTCACTTCTCTGCAGGCTGGAAATGTTCACACACTAGGTGTTTATATACTTGCGGTATAAAAATCAAATAGACTTGATTCATGTCTTTGAAAATGTTATAGTTTGTCTTCATAGAATACAATTTACTTCTCAGAATACTAAAAAAATGGAAAGGTAAATCATATATATGTTTGTATCCATATGTAATAAAATCTAAATTAGTGGTATGCGAAAAGTACACTCAGACAAATTATGACAGTAAAATTCTACTGTTGAGTATCAAGGTAGCAGACCCAGAAGAAGTAGTCTTGATCAAGAAAAGGTGTCTTTTTCCTTTCTGATCCTAAATTGTAACCTGTTCATTTTCCTGATAGACCTCGTAATCATAGTCCAGGTTATTATCTGTCTTTTCTGTGTGGCCATTTGTGGCAGTCACCTAATCTGGTGTCAATTTGAGGATTAAGAGTGTAGTGATGGAGTTTAGCCTGTCAGTCTGGATATAGTGAATGAGATATCTGTGTGGGCCTGGATTTCTTCTAAGAATTCTGGGAAATCTAGCTGTATTTTCCCGTTGGAGGTGAGAGACTCACTCCTCAGTCTCTTGGAGATACTCTACTGACAAGACACAAGAATGACTCCCTGGGAGACATTGCCACTGACAAGACACATGGCAGCATGCTGATAGACCCTGAGCCCTGGAAACTGGAGGAGCCATGAGGAGACCCTTGCTAATGCTGAAATGCTTCTACTGCTTCTGGATATATAGATATGCACCCCCTGGCCTGTGGTTGCCTTGGTGTTATTGCATGTACTTTGTGAGTCTGAAGAAGATTTTATAGACTGGAATTGGACATCCAGGCTAATATCAGACTTAGGACCTTGGACTGGACTGGGTTGGGATTTTTTTAATATATAGTTGATCTCATATAGGAACTTCTCCCTTATATATATGTGTGTCTCTGGATTTGTTTCTCTAGTCTATGAGGACTAACACATCATTACAATGAATTTTTGTTGTAAAGAAGTTTGTCAAGTGGCAAAATATCTGATCTCTTCTTCATAGGAATCAGAATAGGGCTGCTGACACAGTTCAAGATTCTCTTCCATCTCTATTATGAAATTAGAGATCAGATACCACAACACACAGTCATTTTACCACCAGCTTTATATATATATACACACATATATATTACTCAAAACAATCACTGACTGGCAGACAACCATGGTTATTGAAACACTTTTACTTAACAGATAATTTCTCTATATGATCAAAGTGAGTATATGCTATCAAAGACAACAGATAATAAATGTTGACAATGATAATGTTGAAAACCTATAGGAAAATGTAGAACTCTGAGTAACTATGTCTCTCAATATACAATTGATATCACCCCGATTCTTATGGAGCTGTTTCATAAGATCGTGAATGAACCTTTTGATATTTATCATGCTTGAATTTTTATTTTGAAATATTCTAACATTTGAAAAACTTGCATAATGGAGTGAACTGGTATTTTTCCAAGTAGTCAATGGATATTACAAAAAATACCCACACTAGCCTGTGCAATCATGAGGTGTCAATCAACAGGCATCAGAAGGCCCATAACAAACAAACAAATAGACAAACAAATACCATATTATTGAGAGCAAGAGTGGTCAGAGCAGTGACCCCAAACTCATCTGTAGACAATGGTACAACCCCTCACAGAAGATCACAAGAAGAGATGAGTCAACCAAGCATAGGACAGCATCAATGAAGCACACGTTGATTAAGCCTCTGGTTCTTTTGGGCTTCTTCACCCCTCACTGTTATGACCCCAAACCTGCCTTTCAGTTCTGGTTAGAAAGAAGAATGTACACAGGTACAGATAAGATATAAGAACTTGGGCTGAGCCCCGGTGGCGTAATGGTTGTGCGTGGGACTGCCGCCCACTGGTTGGAGGTTCAATTCCAGCTCCACAGGAACAAAAGCTGGGCCTCCGACTCCCACCACCAGAGGGCAGTGATGCTCAAAAAACCAAAACCAAAAATAGCAACAAAAAAAAGATATAAGAGCTCATAACACAAGGAGTCCGGGAACAGGAATGGTCATAACAATACCAGGAGGGCAGTGGAAAGGTGGAGAAAGGAAGGAAAGAAGGGGGAACTGATTTCAATGATCAACACATAACTATACCCCCACCCCCTGGGGGGGGAAATCAACAAAAAGCATGGGGGAAGGTAGAAAGTGGTCAGTATAAGCTAGAAAAATGATCATCATTTATAATTTATCAAGGAATCACAAAAAGACCTGTGGGAAGGGAGAGAAAAAGGAGGATCTGATATTAATGGCTCAATAGAAAGTAAATATTTAGAAAATAATGATGGCTGTTAGGGTTAGGGTTAGGGAAAAAAGAAAATAATGATGGCAACATATGTACAAATATGCATGATACAATTAATGTATGGATTATTATAAGTGCTGTAAGAGCCTCTAATAAAATAAACTTTTAAGAATTAAAAAAAGCCAAAGTGAAGTATTCATTAGCTAAAACAATATATGCTAAAGAATTTTGCATTTGAGAAATTGTTGTTACTAAAGACTCCAAGTCCAGTTCAGGAGGTTGACTTTTCTTTTCTTCATCCCCTCCCCCATTTTTTTTTAGCCACTAAGACACTCTTTAGGTTTGAGAAAATCTGAAGAAAATGTTTCCCTATTTTTTAAAATAGAAATAAACTATATGGGGGAAGGGTACCCCTACCCTACCCCCCATCATATTTTTTTCAAAGCTGTGTATTTATTTATTTATTTATTTTACAAAACAACCTTATCACCTTCAAAGTACACTCTATTACACTTAGTGCATTGATACAATCTGTGATTACATTTTTCAAACTCATCTGTTACGATAGTTAGCAGCAGCTCTCATGCTTTTTTCGCCTCTTCTGCTTGGTTAAATAGTGGTCTTTTCATGTCCCTCTGCATTTAGAAATAAAATAAGCTGAACAGAGAAAGGTCATATGAGTCAGGTGCTTTGGGAAACAGAGGCATGCTGTTTTTTTCCTAAAAACTCATGCAGTGCATGATTGGATGCATTGTTCTGGTGGCCAAACCAGTCTCCTGTCTGCCACAAATCAAGTTTTTGTCATTAAAAACTACTTAAATATTGTTAAGTAATTCTTTTAGAACCTTTAAATAGAAAGTCTGATTAACAGTCAGACCTGCTAAAGTGAACTTTAAGTGCATTATGAGTTGACATTTTCATCTTTTTGGGAAGTTGACAGATATCCAGAATTGAGTTAATCATCAATAGCTCTTTCACTTCATTCGAAAGGAGAAAACCACTTGTACACTTGAGTTTTTCCCCAGAGTGCTGTCCTCGTAAGCTGTGTTCAACGTCACAACAGTTTCTGTAGCACTTTTCCTGAGCAGGAAACAAATTTTCACAGAATCTTAAATCAGCTACCACAAAAATCAAAGTTCCAGCGCAAAAACTTTTACATAAATATTCACTGAGATCAGAAAGAAGCTTCTCAGTTAATGCCACTCACTGCACTAACTCAGAGTGAATTGCTTGTCAAGTGGGAAAATTTCATACGTTAGAAGTTCTACTCTGTCCAGAGCAATTCTGGGTTTCTGGGGGACACCTTCATATACATTTACACAGCCTATTTTCAAGAAATTAATTCAACAATATCCTCCATCTTGGCGATTCTTTTTCTTCTGCCCCCCATGTTTCCTCCCTCCATCTTCAATATCGTATCCCCCCCCCCTTTTTCCTTATTCCTGCCCCAGTGGCTGGCCTCTCCTTGTAGTCATCAATCTTGGCTTTTGGTGTATAAACCACATTTCTTTTTCATTGTTTTTCCTTTCAGTAATGTGATATTAAATATTTATTTTCATAAGATTGACTAAGTTTGCTAAGAATTGGGATATTTAGGATATGTCATACTGTGGTTTTTTTTAAAAACAGTGTCTTGCCATTGTTTTTTATTGATGCATAATATGACATAGTAATGAATATGCCCGAGCTTGTTTATTCATTCATCTATAATTGCCTTTTGATTGTTTCCATGTTTTTGGTATTATGGAAATTGCTGTCATAAACACAGGTGTGCACGTGATGCTCTGTTGGTGTTGAAGTCCTTATTTCTTTAAGGGCTATATCCAGCAGAGGAGTTTCTGAATGATAAGCTATTTGTCTTTGCATTTTCTTGGGGAAGTGCCATGCTGATTACCATGGGGTTTGCACAATTCTACAGTCCCACCAGCAATGTAAAAGCATTCAGATCTCTGTGCACTCCCTCCAGTCTTTATTATTGTCTATTGGATATTTTTAAAAGTGTACCAGGAGGTCTAATCACTGTTTTGAACTTTTTGCTAATGAACATTTCTTCTTATGGTTGATGGCTACCTGGAAACTGTCTATTCATGTCTTGTGCCATTTTTTAAATTGAGTTGCATTTTTCTTGCTGAAATGTAATTGTCTACAGATTTTAGATAAGCTCTTTATCTGACATTACTGAGTTCTTTTTCCCAGTCTGTGGGTTCTCTGTTGACACTCTAATGAAATATTCTTTTTCTATTTGCCTACCTATTTTTTTTCTCACTCTCTCTTTTAATGAATCCTTTTGGATTTTTTTGTTTTGTCTCCGATATTGTTACTTTTTCTTACAGTAGGCAAAACTAGGCTGATGAAATATTTTGATGATGCACATAAATCTCATATTATTAGCAGGTGTTAGTTCTTTAATTTATCTTCTATAGTGTGGATATTTTTCATATGCTTTTTAATAAGGTTCTTATGTTTGTATCCATTTTTATGAATAGTCTTTATAATTGAGTGGTTTATATTTGTCTTTAATCCATCACAAGTTTATTTTAGAAGTCTGGGTCCTGTTTCCTATATGATAATGATTAGTATAAAAGAATATATTAATTATAAATATTAATAAGAAAAATAATTTATGTGACCACATATTAGACATTTTAAATATTATTTAAAACTCTACTACTTGTTTAATTTCAAATTTATAGTAAAGAAGAAACCCAATAAAATGGGTTATTAAAATATTCTTCCATTTCCAGATACATAATTGTGTGAATTTGGGTTTTTTTTATATATTCAATAAAATGGTATGATGTAAATGGTTGAAGACTGATGTAGCTATGAGAAAACATTTTAATTAAGAAAAATATGAGATCTATTAAATTTGCATTCTTTCATTTAGAAAAACATAATTATATTAATACATAAGTGTGTTTTAAATGAAATCATTATGTAGTAAATTTTTATATTGAGACCTTGTTGCTGTTAGGTGATTTCCAGTCAATTCCAACAGGTGATAATCATATGTCCACCAAAAATATCACTAGGTCCTATCGATCGTCAAAATTTTTATTATGCTTCAAGCAATTTTTGCAGACACCCGTCCATCCATCTTGTTGAATGTCTTCCTCTTTTTTCTACTCTTTACCAACCACTATGTCTAGATGTGCTCTTTTATTCTTGCTCTCATCAAAAACTTCATTGTCATCCAGTAGATTTTGACTCATAATAACTTCTTAGAACAGGGTAGAAATATCTGTATGCGGGTCTGAGACAATATTTATTTGGGGGACTGGAAAGCTTCATCTTTTGTCCAAAGAGCAAATGCTTTTAGATTGCTGATCTTGTGGTTAGTGGCCCAGTGTGCAACCCATCCAGGTTCCAAAAACTGATGTCTGGAATTCACAGTCCACAATCACTGTCAGGGACGCAATTCTGATTCATAGAGACCTGGAAACACATGGTACAATCGTTATCCTCGCCAGCACGATAATTTAAGGCATTGATTCTTTCGTCTTTCCTAATCAGCATCCAGTTTTTGAACACATATGATAACACTGAAAATTCTTTAACCTGGGTCAGTCACACAGTGGTCTTCAAAGTGCCACTTTTGTCTTTAACACTTTCAAAGGGGTTGTTTACTGCAGATTCTCCCAATTTACTGGCTTCTTCTGTCGTGGGCATTGATTGTGAGACCAAGCCAAATGATGTTCTTGACCACTTTAATCATTTCTCTATGTATCATGAGCTTTCCTATTGGTTCAATCGGGAGGACTTTTATTTTGTGTTGTTATTAGTTGTCACAAGGATCAATTCTGACTCATTGTGATACAGCATAACAGAAAGAAAGATGGCCTCTTCTGCATCATACTTGCACATCTATTTGCATCGAGATTTAACTTATATTGAAGCAATGATACTCTCTAATTACCTGTTAGGGCTTATGCCTTCTTAACTTGCAGTAACAAGATTTTGTCATCTGTTTATTGAAAACTGTGAATAAAAATTTCCCCAAACTTGATAACGTATTCTTCTTCATTTGGTATAGCATAGCATACAGATTGAATAAATATGGTAAAAGCAGATGAAATGATGCAATTTTTCTTATTCTGAACCTCATATCTTGTTGTGTATGAACAATGATCTCTTCGTCTATGTGCAGGTCACTCATGGACACAAGGAAATATTATAGAAAACCCATTCTTCACAGGATTATCCACAGGTTGCTATGATCCATGTTCTGTTTGTCTCCCCACCCTTTTAATGGGTATGGACAAAGATCTCTCCGTTACCTGTCTAATGAATTTCTTGGTGTAGAGTGAACACCTCTGGTGCTATATGCTTTTGGTGAAACATGTTACTTAGTATCCTGTCACTTCCTGGAGCTTTGTATTTTCCCAATACCTTCCACACAGCTTGGGTGTCTTTTAACGCTACAAACTGATGACCCCATGCCATCTCTTGAAATGTTTGGATGCAAACTAACTAAAGTATAGTGACTTTGTGTATTCCTTCCATTTTCCTTTGACTCTTCTGCATCATTCAATATTTTGTTTGTAAATCTAAAAAAATTATCAAACTGATTCTGACTTCTAAAGAGCAATCTTTTGAGTTTCTGAGGATCTATTTTCAAGGAAATGCAGAATAAAACATTATCCCAGGTCCCCCTACAGCTGACAATGCTCATTGCAATCTAAATTTGAATAACTTCTCCACATTAGCCTAGCAGAAAGGCTCTGGGCTCTTTTCTTTGAAAGAAGCTCATGTTATCTGGTTTGATTGTCAACTTGGGACATTTCATTCAGTAACTCTCTGACTGTGGTTTAGTAGACAGAGTTTCAAATGAAGACTTTGAAAGATAAAACAAAAATGGCACAGTTAACAGAGGAAAGCCACGTTTAGGCATTAGTGTTTGGCATTAAGAGTATGCAATCAAAATATTTGGCAAAGGACATTGCTATAGATTTATGTAGATGAGAGTGGACACATTTTTGTCTGTGGCTCCAAAAACCACAATTTTATAATTTTAACATTAATAGCCCTAGGCAAATGGTCTTGGTTGTCTTACCTGACTTAGTGTCAAGTCTGTTAAGGGACATGTTTAATCCTTAAATAAATTTTCTTTCTTCCTTCTGATACAAAGCCACAAGAAATGCTATGGGGAAAAAAGAAAGAAAGAAATGCTGTGGATCCCAGGCGTCCTCAAACTACAACCCGTGGGTCAAATGTGGCTCACTGAGGAGGACATTTATCCGGCCACCAGGTGCCTTTGCCACTGCCGCTGTCCTGCTTAACAGTCGACTCATCCCGGCCTGCAGTGAATTTGTTCATAGTTTTTTTTTTTTTTTAAAACTACTTCGGCCCTCCGAAGGGCTGTCCTCCTGTTTAAAAATTTGTTTGAGAACCTCTGATTTATTCTCAACTATTGCTAAAAGCTAACAGAATGGTTATAAGGGTAAGTAAAACAGCATTGCTACTACACCATAGAAATCTTCATTAAAAGGGTTAGGGTTAGAAAAAAAGAAGAAATATTTATTAAATAAGAATATCAAACTATTGATATGCTGAAAAGCTGGGGATCTGCCAGGGACTCAAATTATGACCTTTTTCAATGATGTTTGAATTTTTGAAATAAAAAGGTACCTGGTGGAGCAGGATAGAGGTTATAGGATAGGTGCTGTCTTCAGAGAATTCATTTAAATTTCCCAACAAACTTTTGTAGGACAACCTTTACCACACTTTTATAGAGCAAGACTTAAATGTAAGCAAAATATAAAACATGAAAACAAGATTTAAATGCAAATAAAATATGGAGGGTAAAAATGAGATGCACTATACCTAAGAAAGATGGCTGACTTTGTAGACAAGATAATAAATCATGTAAAACCACAGCACTAGCAGACAGTGCTACTGGGCGACCTGAGTTCATGTGTGAGGCAGCGTCTGCTCGTCACTGGGAAGCTTTCTTAGTTCTTGATTTATGATGTGTGAAGGTTGTATGTGCTGATCATTATTTGAAACGTATTTAATTGCTTGAACTTGGACTGTGTGAAACTTAGTGTGCAAATAAAGTATTACTAAAAGAAAAAGACCAGTTCTCGTTCGGACCTGTGATGACCTGAATTGAGACACTTAGAACAACACTGGAGAATGAACGGTACAATTTCATAATAAAGGGTGGCGGGGATGGAAACTCAGCAATACTTTCCTGGAATTTTTCTCACCAATGCAGTTTTCCATTTTCTTAAAATGTTTCCTAATAAACCCTTAGGATTATCTTGTGTCTTTGGGTAAGATCTAAGAAATGTACCCGATTCAAAGACCCCCATGAAAGTTGGGAGAGACATTAAAAAAATAATTTTATTGCGGGCTCATACAACTCTTATCACAATCTATCCATCCATTGTCAACCACATTTGTACATTTGTTGCCTCATCATTCTCAAAATAGTTTCTTTCTACTTAAACCCTTGGTAACAACTCCTCATTTCCCCCTCCATCCCATTCTCTCCTTCCTCATGAACCCTTGATCACTTATAAATTTTTATTATTTTGCCAGAGAATTCTGGGGCAGATTTTCTGTTATGACTACATCTTTGAAGCTTTGATTTTTCTTAAGATGCTGTTCCATCTGAAAACTATTGCGTTATGTGGGCAGCATCCTCATAGACTTGTTGCAGATGTCAGCGATTGAAGATGTCCTTTTGAATTTTGTGTGTAATTTGATATTAACTCTGACATCAAAATTGCTTTCTCTGAAGCACAAAAAGAAATCCTGTTTTTGTCTGGAAGGTACTCAAATGAGACTAAGATGAGGCGGAGATCATTTGTCGGCAGCCACTTATTGAACACGGAGACCGAATTATAAAGATGCTCCCTCAGGGGGATGGGGGTGGGCAACGACTATGTCTGTATGAACTGGAACCCTAGAAGCAATATTATTTACACTCATTTTCCTCTCTGGCTTCTCTATAGCATGTTTTTGGGTGTTGGGAGGTAGTTTCAGGGTTATGATGGTTGTTTCATGCCCCAGTAATGTTCTCAGAAACATTACTGAGTTCTCTTCGTGGACCAGCAGTGTATTATGCATGAACTTCCTCTGGCAGCATATTGTGATCCTTCAGCATTGTACTATGTCTGTCTTTGTATCTAATGCCTTCCTTCCTAAAATTCCTAGTGTTGCTGTTTTCTTCTCTGAACCCTGAAGGCAACAAGTTAAGTCTCCTTAACTTTCTTTGACTCCTTCCTTAGAAAACAAATGGATTTCATGGAATTAGGTGAGGATAAATACAAAGATTAATAAAGCTAAATCTACACCCACAACATATTATCTCTTTGGTAGAATACCATGTGTCAAGTATATTAACAAAACAAAACAAATGATCTAAGATGGATTTTCTGTCTTGTGTTTATTTTCAAAGGATTTAGAAAGTAAGATGGATTTGGTAGCAGAGCAGGAGATGACACTACATGAATTCTGGTTCTTAAACAACATTCCTGTACAGACTGAGAAAAATACCTGCTATTTGAATCTATTTTCTATATCTTAAAATTCCTTTCTGTCTTCCATCCAGTGATGTCCATTACTGAGGCATGGTGTAATGAAAAAGAGACAACACTACATTGGGAATTCATGTTTCTCAAATGTATTCATATAATTCAAAATGTTGGGGACTATTATGGAAAAACCGTTCTTACAATCAGTGATAGTGCATGCTAAATCCTACAGCTCCTCATAATTGTATTCATTCATGACTATAACAGTGTATCAACTGATTACAACTCCCAAAACAGACTCTGGAAATGGAACATCTAAAATACATCAGACTTTTGATTTTCCAAATATTAACTCTTCACTGATGTACATTTTAAAAATAGTACCAAGTGTGGTCGTGTTGTTATCTGGAATCCATTGAATTCCACATGCCTGAAAGACTTTGTTAAGTTGTATATTTTCTCAGTTTGGGTTACGGGCAAAATAGTTGACTTTTTGAATGCCTTCCCAATGGTATTATTCTATATTTAATAGGAAAAATGTACAGTCATGTACAGCATAACAACCATTCAGAGAATGCCCAACTACTACTGTGGTCTTATAAGGTTATAATAGATTTTAGAAATTTCTATTGGAAAAGGGTGTTGCAGCAGACATAACTGGATTTGACAAATGCAACAACTTCCCAAATGGAACACAGGTATCTCATGCATCTTCTATGCAATAAATGTGCTGCCAGGTTTGGATGTATTGAATCTGGCATACATATGTACTTGTTTATTGTGTACTGTATGAAACTATCATGTCAATGGGAATGTTGGCAAATAAAATGCTTAATTCATAATGGTCCATGCTTAGATTTATAAGCAGCAAGATCCAAGCTTGTGTATCCAAAGACTCTTGAGTTTTGTCATGTTATCTCTCTCTGCTTAATTTTCTTCCAAAAATATTACCTTAAATTCCATCATGGCTCCCAAAGCAGCACCGTGGCTGCAGCCAAACCAAAGCAAACTCCCTGCCATTGAGTGACTGCAGAGCCCAGAGTCATAGAGACGCCTCTGTGGGGTTCCGAGCTTGTAACGTTGCCCCGAATAGAAAGCTCAATCTTCCCTCCCCCCCGGAGCTAATTTCAAACGGCTGACAATGGCTCCCAGCCCAACACATAAAACCACCACGGTCCTTGTGATAGCAGCAGCAAGAGACAAAAGAAACATTGATTCTGAAATAAAGCAAATGATTATTAAGCAACATGGAAATGGAAAATCTACCATTGCTCATGATCTAGACATGTTAGCACAATATCCAAATTGCATAGGTCCTGTTCACAGAATATATTATTGACATCAAATTCATGGCTGTACTATTCTCCATGTTCATTCAATAGTTTAACATTTCATTTGAAATCATAGATAACACAATCAAATTTTATTATTTATGCTATAGTTAGTATCATTATATTTGTTTTTAGGCCTTATTGACACATTTTGCACAATGAATCTTGTGAACGGCAATGTGCATGCCATATAAAAGTGGTAAATTGGGTAGCTGCCATATAAAATGTGAAATTCTGAATGAAATAAAATACTTTCAAACCAATGAAAAATTATCTATACTAATACTAGTGTTCATTAAACTATTCAAACCATCAAGCATATGGACATTTTGTGAATAAAGAAAAATTGTAAAATGTTCCCTTTAATTTCTTTCAAAGTATTGTGATCATGTAAGTGCACCAAAGTTATATGATGAGAAGCACATATCACTTCTGCTTATTGCTGCTGCAAACACAAAGACACCTATGCTTGTTTTAAGGCTTAAAGTATCACTATATTTTTGGCTCAATGACTTAACATGACAATTTCTTAATGCAGTTTTATTACTGGTGTCCTTTTTGTAGTGAAGCTGAGAAGAAAACAAAACTAATAACTCCATTTCATTGGAATATTAATGTTTATTTTCTATTAATGATATCAAAAGTATTTTGGTAATGGGTAAATTTGAGAAATGTTTCTCTCTCATAAGCCTGCAAAATCCCTCTGAGAAGAGAATTGACATGCTAGTGGTTGCTGTGGGGTCAAGGAGTGACCTTCGGGTTTGATGGGATGAATCAATAGCAGACCAACATCGGGAACACAATAATGAAGAATTTAGCAGTTAGCCTTCAGGTGATTATGAGTCCCCTCTGCCTTACCCTCAGACCCCCCACACTTGTATGAAGTGTCTTCTTAATTTTTCCAAGTTTTTATGGTCATTTTTTGGGCACAAAATAACCTTCAGCTAAATGGGGAGATGAGCTAATAAGACAAAAAATCATGAATGAAAGTAGAAATGTCATTTATTCCTTTCTTTGCTGCTCTTTAGAGACAATCTTGGGGTATTAAGACCAAACAAAGGCTTTCTCTTATAGTCTTTTATATTCCAAGAAAATATTTCATTGACATATGGCTTTGCTTCTTTTCTGTCAACTGCCTCACATCTCCCACTGACTTGGCTTCTTCATTTCTTCTTGAACCAGTGATTACATAGTTATCAAAGAAATTAGCCAGGGTTTTCAAGCTCCTTCCTCACGCCATCAGTCTGTTCACACAATTCATTCATCCTTGCTGTTTCTATTACATCACCACTAATTTGACCCCTGGCCTGGCCTCATCAAATGTTTCTGCTGTATCCACAGTGTCTGTAGTATTCTCAAAATTTTTCTGAGCACATCTTTATTTTTAATATCACCAAACATTTTTTAAATCCCACTTCTGGTTTGGGCTTGTGAAACTCTTAAAATTTATTATCCTTTCTTCTTTCTCCTTTTTCTTGATATTCCCCCCGCCCACAATTCTGAAATAGAGAGGTAAGTTCCCAAAGTATATATGACAATTTGCTCCAATGCTCTCTATGTCACCGTAACTTCGTCCACCATAAAACTTTATAAAGTAAAATATTACATCTGCTGTTAATTTTTTCAGCTTAAGTGTGTCTTCTTAAGTACAGACTAATGATGCATAGAAATCTCAAACCCAGTATGCCTCAAACTGATAACCGCCTTGTCACTCATCTGATAGACATAATTTAAAGATATACTCTCAGGCACTCCCTCGGATGCACAAGCTTTGTGTAAGCTGCAGGACTGCACATCTCTTCCTTTTACTTGCCGGAGTAGGTGACGTTTTAGGGAAGGCAAGGGTAATAAAGGAAGATAAGTCAAATGAGTCTTAACTAATTTTATGAAACATTTAAATCCGGGTCCAGAGGTGAGAGATCAGAGAAGTCATAGAAAAAGCATGAGAGAGACTCAAAACAAGAAGCGCCTGTATCTGGGTGGGAGGAAGGAGGAGGTCACTGACAAGAACTCAGGACTCTAGGGAATGAGAGCGGGTCTTGCCAACAGCCAGTAAGGATATACAATGGCCACCTACCAAGTGGATTTTCCCCATCTCCCCCAGACAACACCTCTGATAACTTTCAATATTTTCCTCTCAATTTATTCCACTTATTTTCTAACCCCAGTGTTCAAGTACACCCTTACTTAGTGTCTTCAGAACAATTATCCTTCTTTGAATTCATATATATATTGCTAAAATGCCAGAGTTTTCAGATATGATAGGAATTACCCAAATCTTTCTTCTGCCACTTCACCTAATGAGGTTAGCCACCTGGATAGTTAATTTCAACGAACTTAAAATATCATAGCCATGCTAAGTGGTGAAGAGCGAAACTGCTATCAGAAAGGGTGGGTGTTGACTCTCACCCCTCAGAAGCACCCTTGATGCAAAAATACGGCGTGTGCTTCAGGGGAGTGTCCCAGACTCGGGATCCTTGTGGGTCACTTCTATTCTGGCCTAGAAGGTCTTTATGGATTGTTTATGTTTTGTCTTGGGTTTTAATTGTACTAGTCAATGAAATTTTAGCACTATGTGAGTTGCTTTAATACGTTAGACCCTTGGAAAATGTGGCAGAATTCGAGACTAAGCACCCTCATAATTTAAGAACTCATTGCATTTTCTCAAATTCAAATTTCAGTTCAGTTCCTCAGTTCTCTGGACTTGTGTACCTGCTTTCAGTCCCCCACTAATGACAATTAGCAAAGCAATTTAGATGCAATTTAGATGGCTATTATTTAGACTCTTTTGGATTATGGATTTTCCTATAGATGGCTCCTCATCATTCTAGCAATCTTGAAATAACCTCTCGTACTCTTGACTAAAAAGTTCCCCTTTTCATTAAATTTGAGGTACTACCCCAGATGACTGGCGATGTGAGTGTTTTCTTGTGCCATAAATTGATAAATTCTACTAATGGATAATGATTAAAATTTAATAAAAATAAAATCCTCTATATAAATACTTTAAAATTATAGCAATTCTAAAAGTGTATGATAAGACACTGTAAATTGGTACATTGTCTATTGACAGCAATATAATCATAAGTGACATTTTAAGTATTTAAAGGAGTAAGTTACATAATAACATTTCACATAAAGGAAACTGCTCAAAAAATAGAAATGGCAGAGCAAAGAGGCCTTTCTTTGTAATTAAGTCCTTTTTAAAAATGTTGCTTGGGCCTAAGGTAGTTCACATTATCTGCGTTCATTTGATTTTAAAATAAAATTTCCAGGAAAGACAACACTGTAACTCATTGCTTTTCTGACTCTGACAATCTGTTTCATGTTAGCACATTGTGCATAAATAACATCGTCAGAGAGTTATGTGTGTCAGGTGGACACTCGTTCATTTAACACATGTATAACACACTTTGCTCACCAACTTGCTAACCGCCACTAGGGTTCAATTCCAGGTCATAACATGAGTTATCTGACTGTTCTTTGAATTACATAAAGGCAGTTATTTTCCATCTAGGTATTACTCTGCTGATAGAAAAGCTACTATATTTAGAAAGTCAAGATAAAGGTAAGGGACTAGAAATTATAGTTAAGAGTAGTTTTTTATATGAGATTAGAATTCATAAAGAAAATGAAATGTTTGTGAAGTTTGCATGAACAACTAGAAACCGATGCCAAAATTGCTGATTTTTTTATCGCTGTGTCAAGAGACGTTTTAGATTTTAACACAAAAAAAGCAAATTTAGTGGAGAAGTTCTGGCAACTGTACGTAATACCATACATTACATATTTGTTTAGTTCTATACATATATGCATATATTTTTAGCAATCTGAGAATGTGTAAATGTAAAGTAGAACCTCAGTCTAATGGAGTCAAGCCTAAATGGTGTGTTCCTTAACAGTAAAATGTCTCAAATTTTTATTAACAAAGGCCATGACCATCACATGTATCATGATATGTTAAAGAAACAATATTGCCAGGAATTGGAAAAGGAAAAAAGAAGAGGGAGAAATAGCCTAAGTGTCTTCCTCCAGGTCTAGCTCATTGTTCTTTCTTTTGTCTTCGCATAGCAGCTTGCAATTCTCAGGAAACAGACTGCATTGTTTTTGTGCAAATGTCTTGAGAATAGGAACCATGTCTAAAACATCAAATCTCAGATAATAAGTAAGTTTAGCACTCAAGTACTGAAAGAAAAATTCAAGCTTTATGAAAATGGTGGTTTTTAATATTCAATGATTTTAACCGTGTATGTGTGAAAAAGAGCCTTGGAGGCATAGTGGGCTACACCAAGTTGTTAATCACAAGGTCAACAGTTCAAACTCACTAGCCACTCCATGGGAGAAAGATGAGTCTGTGCCCATAAAAATTTAAAATACACGGATGAGCCCCCGTGGCGTAGTGTTGTGCACGGGACGGTGGCCCACTGGGATGGAAGTTCAATTCCAGCTCATGGGAGCAAAGGCTGGGCCTCCTACTCCCATCACCAGAGGGCAGTGATGCCTAAAATATATATTTATTTATATATATAAATTTATATATAATAAATATAATAAATATATATTTATATAAATATATATCTATATTACAAACATCAATTATATGCAGGCCACCTTTACACACTTATTGCAATTGATGTTTGTATGGATTGTGATGGGAGTTGTATGAGCCCCCAATAAAATGATTCATTTTTTAAAAAATTTAAAATAGGGCTAAGGCCCGGTGGTGTAGTGGTTGTGTGCAGGACTGCGACCCACTGGGTTGGCGGTTCAAATCCAGAAGCAGCTCTCCAGGAGCAAGGCTGGGCTTCCTACTCCTACCAGAGGGCAGTGATCCCCCCCCCAAATTTTTCAAATATCAGAATCAGAAAAGACAGTTCTCCTCTGAACTTATAGGTTCATGACCTTAATGGGTTCATGACATGTGTCAGTCATATGGATGGATGTGTTGAAAATGAGTTTTGTTTTCATTGTTTTTTTTTTAATGATTATAGCTAATAGTAGTGCCAGAGGCGCACTGGTTAAGCACTGGGCCGATAAAAGAAATATGAGTAATTTCAACCCAGTGGCTGCTCCACGCCGACTGCCAGAGGTCAGCTCTGACTCATAGGACAGAGTAGCAGTGCCCCTAGAGCTTGTGGAAGACACTGCACCTTTACAATTGATGGACCACTCTTTCTCTTACCTGCAGAGTAGCTGATGGGTTTGAGGGACTGACACTGTAGTTTGTAGTTCAACCCTTACCCCACTGTTCAACTTAGATTCATAATTATCTGCCACTAGGCGGAGGCCAGACGTGGCAGCCTGCCTCTGTAAAGAACACAGTCTGGAACACTCTTTGGTGTAGTTCTGCTCTATTCCAGAGCATTACGGTGAACTGGAGTCCATCTAACTGCAATGGATTAAGTATAATATATCGCAGAAATGATATCACCGTGTTTAAAATTGGCATAAATATGAGATGAAAAATAATGACTAAAATAAAAAAATTTTGCTAAGCAAAAAAGGAACTGGAATCACATTATTGGATAATAAAATCTAATAAGGTACTTAACATATTAGTCTAATAGATACCAGAACACTAAAACAGGGGGATGCATGATTGGGAACTATACTGAGAAGAAAGTTCTATATTTTGAAACACCACTGAGACTTGAAGTCTTTCATACATACTCCTGTTCTTTCTTCAAAACAGGCAAGTTTTTGTCATATAAACAATGATTTACTGATGAGTTCCTTTCCCGAACCTTACAGCATATGAGAGTTATGAACCCATTTTTCTTTTGCTATATACCGTTGCCAAGATAATCTATATGTAAAACTCAATATTTTAAGGGAATTCCTCTCCTGGTACAGTTTGTAGAATAAAACACAAGATAAATGTATTTTAAAACACAGAAAGGAAGTGTAGTTTCCCAGTGTGAAATTCCCTAAGGGATTCTGGAAGTTTGAGGGATGCAGATTAAGCATGTAGTTGGATTATTGACTTTTTAAAAGGGAACGACTTCTCAGTTGAAAATAAAAAAGTTATATACTTATGCCATTGCTCTAATTAGCTGATTGATAGTGTTATAGAAATCATCACTGATCACTCTTATTTATGTTATAGAATATATTTTGTATTTATGGAAAAAGTCACTGGAACAATTTTATATGTAGAATATGATATGCTAAATTTAATAGGACTTTGAGAGTCAATTTTTACAACTGAATTCAAAGATTAATAGTTGTATTTGTCAATAAAGTTAAATGCTAATGAGAGAGTAGAAGATAATATCTCAAAAAGTGATAGTGGTAGCTCAAGCATCAATCCAGCCATTTATTAATCCTGATGAGATTAGTAGTCAAACGTAATCTTATGTAAACAATTTTGGCATTCACTCATTGATTTCACAAGATATAACCTAATGGAATATTGAAAGACTTTAAAATGATTGACTTCAAATAGAAAAAAAATTAATTTTAACAATGTGCTTTGATTTTCACATTTGACTACTGTATACATAGATATCATATCCTTATCTCAATTTTAAAAGAAAGAAATAAAAAAGACAAAATAAGGTACTATTATCTGAGAAGACTTTAGTAATTTATATTCAGAGCTATAACATTTCTTAAGAGTTTGGTAAAGAAAATGGACTCTGAATCAAAGGACTCTCTTCATGGATGCAATGCAGACAGAATGCTCTTCAAAAGAGAGCACGAAGAGAGACTTTGTATCACTACTTGGAACATGGTAATCAGGAGAGACCCATCACTGAATAAAAAAAATCATGCTTGGTACGCCAGTCAGACAACGCAAAGAGGGATGGGCAACAGGATGGACTGACACTCTGGCAGGAACATAGTTGTGAGGACAGCCCAAGACAGGGCAGTCACTCATTCTGTTGTCCACCGGCTCTAGTGAGTCCTAGCAACTTAAATGATATCAACTTAAGGAGCATGATTATTCAATGATATAGAACAAAGCATACCAAGTCATAAATTCTAATTAGAGTTTGGGCTATTATGTTCAATGGAAAAGCTATGGTGCTTTTACAAGAAAAATGCAATGTTCAGGGTCACTCATGCCCATCAAAGAGCCAAAATTATCATTTTATTTCTTATATCTTGACATGTTCCATTACATTGAAAGCACTCTAGGCAGATCAATATAAGTGACTTCACTGCCCAACTCATGTTGACATCAAAATATTGAATAATGAATGATTTACCAGTTGTATTCTGATTAATTGTCAAAGTAATGGATATTAGTTAAATTGCTTCTTTCAAAATGACTGTATTAGTTTAATGGATTTCTAGTCAGTTTGTAATATGCTTTATCCTTTTTTTCGGTCAATACATTGATTCTTTTTAATGATGCCACACTGCAGAACCTGAGAGACTGAATGACTTTGCGGTGTCTTTTGATTAAATGAATTTGCATAATGTTCAAAATGGGGTATTTAAATGCTTTAAGTGTTTTTTTCAAAAGCCTATTAAGGAAGATACTAATTTTGAAATATATGAAAGCATATGTTACAAACATTAAGCTTTCCTCCAATTTCAGACTATGGACATATATATTTCCCTCATCAAGTATAATAACTGTTTCAAGTTTACACTTCCATAATGTCATTATATCATAGATTTCATTTTATATGGAATCTCCATGACTGAATTCTACTAGCTTTTATTCTGGTTTTCCATGCTAAGTAATTATGCCATCTTTAAATAATAATAATTTTTATTTTCTCCATAAAACTTTATCTTTTTATTTTAATATTTTTGAAAATTGCCTTGTATTATTATATAACTGCTCACAGTGTGTTTTCTTTCTTAGCCTCAATAACCTTAGACCATAGTTTTATAACAAGCACAATAATAAGACCATAATTTTATAATAATTTATCTTTTGAGATCAAATGAAAATTGTATCGATAGTTAAATAATTTTTTTTTCTACAGTGTACTCCTGACACATTTTTATTTCCTGTAGACTCTACAGATTGTTCTACTATCTGTTAGCCTGGAACAGTCTCAAGTATGATACCTAGGCTGACTATTTTCATGGTATGTACACTGGACAATTTTTTTAAAATCACTGTGCCTCATGTTCTCCATCTGGAAAACAGTAAAATTTTATTAATTAACTGAAAACTTGCTCTGATAATTACTTAAGTTTATCTTTAAAAAATTTTAAAGCAGTACCTGACAGAAGGTGAAAAGTTCCATAAACTATTCTTATTCATATTTTATTGCTATTATTAAGACTTTTAATCACATGACTACTATCCATTAATTTGTTTCATTTTCTTGATACTGTCAACTGCATCTATATATCTTCTTAATTGTCTATAAGTTATCTTGTTTCTTCTGATATGTCATAGAGTTATCGATTTGGTTTTATTTTTATTTTTGTTTCTTTTTGTCCTCATCATTTTATTGGGGACCCATACAGCTCTTATCACAATACATACATGCATCTACTGTGTCAAGCACATTTGTATATTTGTTGCCATCATCATTTTCAAACTATTTTCTTCCTACTGGAGCTCTTGTTATCAGCTCCTCATGTTTCTCTTCCTTCCTGGCCATCTTCGCTCCCTCACAAAGCCTTGCGATCCCCTCAGAGCTATTGATCCCATTGCTTTCTCCCCTGGATTATCTATCCCACCTATCTTATCTAGATATACATGCAGAGACAATAATAAGCAGACAACAAGACAGAGCAAAACCAAACAATGAAAGAAAACAACCCCAAACAAGAACGATAACAACAACAAAAAAATCCTATAAATAGTCCCAGGTGTGTTTGTTGACCCTTAGGAGTGTTTTCCAGTCGAGTCTGGTAGGGTGCCACACACTAGTCCCAAAGTCCATTTTTGATATTCCCCTGGGACTTCATTGCTTTGCTTCCCTTGTTGCTATGTTGCATGCCTTTAGCATTTTGCCTCCAGTGAGGTGGGGTCGCATCAGACACAATTCCCTCCCTGCTCCTCCAATATGGGATATGGGTCAATAAGGGATGACCTATTCTGTGATGGGGCCACCCTACAGTCCTCTCCATGCATCAGGGGCTCTGAGCAAGATAATCATTTTCAGGGCTTATTTCTATCTGAATTCTTTCAGATATCTTGCCATATTTTATTGATGTTTGCCATGTCATAAGTGATTTCTGGTATCACATTTTGGCCTTTGGTTTATAAAGGAAATTTGGGCAGTGAAGTTTTATTTTAACTTTCATGATAGAACATCTAAAGAAAATTTTAATTTTCTTTTTGGCACTTATCTTGTGGGTTTTTTAAAACCTGCTTTGGAAGGGAAATTTATTTTTTGTTTTTGTTTTTAACTTGCAGTGTTGTTGTTTTTTAAAAAATACTCACATGAATTCTTATCCTTAAATGAATTGTATCATTAAAACAGCATTTTCTGGACATGTATATTAAGAATTCTACAGATGATTTCAGAGTAAGGAGAATTATTTTTACAATAGATCGCTGTGTGTCTGTGAGTTATAATATTTCTTAATATTTTTCAAGCAACTGAATATGTTTTTTTTTTATTTTAGTTGCTCTTCATCATATTGCCTCACTGACAAAATGTTTTATTGTAATAGTACTTATTTTTCCTGGTGGCATAATGGTTACACTTTAGACTGACAAGGACAAGATCAGCGGTCTATAACCAGTGGTTGTTCAGGAGAAGAAACATGGAAACCTGTACTCCCATACAGGTTAGTAGTCTTGTAAACTCACGGGGGACGTTCTGCCCTATTTTGTAGAATCACTATGGGTCAACATGGACTGGATAACAGGTTTATAGGAGTGGGATATGGTTTTCAGATGCTAACCAAAGCATAGGTGGTACAAAGGCAACCGTTTATCTTTAGCAAAAAGAAGTAGCAGTCTTCTGCAAAGATGTCAGGTTTGGAAATTGCAAGTTGATGTTCTGCTTTGTTCTATAGAATTACAAATAATTGTATCATCTCAACAGTTCCTGGTCATGGCTGAATATAATGGGAAATCAACATGAGTTCAAGGACGTCTGCATAACCATCCCATGAAATGCTTTTTCCAGTGTCATAAACAAAAGTTCTATTGGTTACCTCAAAACACTTCCTCTGGAAAAGTCATATTGTGGGTTTTGGTGCTTTGAGGTGCCATCAAATTGGTTCAAACCCATAATGACCTTAGCACAACAGAAGGAAATACTGCCAGGCCCCACACCATTCTCACAATTGTTCTGATGCTTGAAGAACCTGTGTCACTCCATCTTTTTGCTGACCCCTTATTTTACCAAACTTGGTGTCCTTATCCAGGGATTGGTGTCTCCTGATAATTTGTCCACAGTATATAAGGCGAAGTCTTTTCATCCTTGCCTCTAAGGAGCACCCTGGTCTTACTTCTTTGAGTACAGATCTATCTGTCTTTTTAGCACTTCATAGTACTTTCAATATTCTTCTCCAGCACCACAATTCAAATGTGTCTACTTTTATCAAGTCTTCCTTATTCAACATTCAACTTTCACATGCAAATGACAGAAGTGAAAATACTATGGCTTCAATCAGATACACCTTATTCCTCAAAGTAACATCTTTTCTTTTCAATATGATAAAGACATTGTGTGCAGCATATTTACCTAATGTAATGTATATATTTATCTCCTGACTACTTCTTCCGTGACCATGGGATGTGGATCCAAGCAAGACAAAATCCTTTACAACAAACCTTTCTATGTGGAAGCTCTCACTCCTTGTTGCCAGGAAATTTGCAATATGGCTATGTGGCCAATTGACTGGAATAAATCCATATTTGTACGTATTTCAAACAGTTATGTCCCAAAAGAACGCTCAAAATATAGAACAGTATCATTCATGTCACATGCCATTGAAATGTTACTGAAGATCATCCAACAACAGTTGCAGTAGTACGTGGAGAGGAAACAGCCAGAGGTTCAGGCCAGATTGAGAAGAGGAGATAGAGTAAAGGATATCACAGCTGAAGTCAAATGAATCTAGGTTCAAAGCAGATAACACTAGGAAGGAAGATCTTTACTTATGTTTTATTGACTGTGTCAGGCATTCAAACATATGGATCATAATACACTCTGAGTAACCCTGAGAGAAATGGAAATTCCAGAGCACTTTATTGTGCACATTTGGAACTTGTACATGTAACAAGAGGAAGTTGTATTAAAGGGACAAGGGACGGCTGTATGGTCTAAAGTTAGGAAGAGCATGTATCCTCCCACTCCTCTAATTGAATTTACATAATGAGCAACAAATCAGAGAAGGTGGCTTGCTGAAGGAGAATGTGGCATCAGGATTAGAGGCAGGCTTTTCAACAACCTGTGAGATGCAATGACACTAACTTGCTTGCTGAAAGCGAGGAAGGTGTGAAGCACTTGCTCATGGATGTCAAGAATTACAGCCTTCAGCATGGATTCCATCTAAGGAAGACCAAAATGCTCACAACTGCACCTGGAAATGTAGTAAAGGTGGAAGTTGTCAAGGATTTTATCTTGCTGTTGCGTATAGTCTTGATGGAGCATTATGCTTCTTCTTGAATGTTTGTTTGACTTTCATTAACCTTAGAGCCCTTCTTATTACTTTATTTAATGATCATCAAAAATAAATTTTGCATTTGTATTTCTCATTCTCTAGAATGTTGGAATGAACTCCAATAAGAGAAAGAAACTACTATCTTAACTGCATTCTGTTAAGACCTGTAGCTACACAATGTACTTTTTATAATTTTTAAACATGCCACATATGATGTCAATGAAACATTAACTAAAGTATCTTAGTATATTTAATTCTTCAAATTTTTTTTTGGCATCACTGCCCTGGTGATGGGAGTAGGAGGCCCAGCCTTGCTCCTGGGGAGCTGCTGCTGGATTTGAACCTCCAACCCAAAGGGCCGCAGTACCACACACAACCACTACACCACGGGGCTCAGCCTAATCCCTCAAATTTAACATATAATCATTACCTTATTTCATTTGGAAGTAAAAGGAAGGATAACAAAAGCAGCGGACAAGAAGACCCAATTTCATGTAAATCTCATGCTGTGACATCTATTTCCTCTTCAATTTAAAAAGGAAAAAGCAACTGCATTGAGTAATTTTTCAAAAATCATTGGAAATAGAAAGTTTTCTTCTTTAAAAAAATTCAGTGTCCACTTATTAACCTAATGGTGAAAATACCGAGAATAAGGAATTTTTTTAGGGCAAGGCATTTGTATACATCTTTCTGTAAAAATATTTTCTGTAGTAACTAAAATTTTATTAATTTTAGAAATATGAGATTTATTTCAAATAAAAACTCAGTACATTGATACTCTTATCAATCCAATAAGTTGAATTATCCAACAAATTTTTGGTTAAAACATAACTTAAGTATTTTTAATCCATATAGATCAGGATATATAGACTTAGATTTCATTATAGAAAATTCTTTTAGAAATTGAAGACTGTGTTGGAGTTACACAGTTGGTGGAACACTTGTATTTTACCGGTATGATTATGTTTGAAAGCTGGTGTTTTTTTTTTCTTTGTTTTTTTGTTTTTGTTTTTGTTTTGGGGGGGGGGGTGCATCACTGCTCTCCGGTGGTGGGAGTAGGAGGCCCAGCCCCACTGCTGGAATTGAACCTCCTTCCCAGTGGGCCGCAGTCCTGCGCACAACCACTACGCCACCGGGGCTCAGCGCGAAAGCTGGTGTTTGATGGTAGTATTTTATGTCAAATTGAAACAATTGCATGCATATATTTTAGGCAAGTGATCAACAGCACTTAATCTTTTGAAACAGCAATACATCTTGTTTCAAAACGCTGGAAGTCTATATACTTAAATCATTCAGTAGCTATAAACCAAGATTTCTGCACTCAACAAAGTAGGTAGTGGGCATTGCTAATCTAAAATAAAACTTTGATGTTGTGGGAAGTGGCACACAAAAATTATAACAACATTTTTCAATTATTTGTTGTGTGCAACTGTAGAAATGTAAACATCATGGAAAGATCTCAGGCACGAAGATTTCTTCATGGAAAATCCCTGTTATTAACTTTCAAACATACTGTTATTAACTTTTAAACATACTGTCACCTCGTTGATTCCTATTCACAGAATCCTATAAAACAAGGCAAAACTCCCTCTCTGGGTTTTCTAGATCCTAACTCTTTTTTTTTAGCTCCTAACTCTTTATGGGCTTAGAAATTCCTCACCTTTCTCCTTTGGAGTGGCTGTGGTTTGAACTGCTGGTCTTGTGGTTAACACCTGATCCTCAGTCACTATTTGACCAATACTCTTCTCTTCCATTTATCAATTAATAAAACTTACATTAAGAAATGAAAAGGTGAGACTGAGCCCTGGCATAGTGGTTGCGTGCAGGACTGTGGCCCACAGGGTTGGCAGTTCAAATCCAGCAGCTTTCCAGGAGCACGACTGGGCCTCCCACTCCGAACAGGGCAGTGATGCCCCCCGCTCCCACACACACAAAAGAAATGGAAAGGTGAGGTTATTTCATTTTGATTCCTTTTTTTAAATCATAAACATATCCTGAATTATAATATTCATATCAACAATCAACATCAGAATTAGTACCACATAGAAGCCAGCATCTGTACTAGTAATGATAATATAAAGTCAACGACATCCTGTCTATCCATTTTCATAAAAGACAGGGAAGATGACAGTTGGATTGGTAGAGTTACTCTCCCTGAGAGTTAATGAGACTTTTAGTACTCAGACATTTCTGATACATAAGAAAACCACTCAAGGCTTCTGCATCAGTCCACCTAATAGAGAAAATGACTGATAAAGAAGATGGTGCTAGAAAAGATGTGACTATATTATATATGCCCTTTATTATAAAGGTTTTATACCATAAGGAATCTACGTCACTTTGTTGTGACAAGTCCTAGTTGAGCAAAAATTTAAGAGGTCTCGACCCATAGAAAACCCTGCTTTGCACCATATGGCCCTACCTTTGTAGCTGCTGATGGGACTGCAAATTGACAGCAAAACCCAAAGAACACTCTTAGCTGTCAGGTGTGATAGCTGTGATGTGTCTTCATCTGAGAGAGATGTGGAATAGGAACCCACTAGGCTGACAGAAGGAACCTTCAGGGCACAGTGGTTCAGTTTGTTTACTTATTCAAGTGTCAGCAGTTTGCACCCACTAGCTTCTCAGCAGGTAAAAGATCCAGCAATCTGCATCTCAAAGACTCATAGCCTTGAAAACCCATGAACTCACCAGAAATGTGTGTGGGTTTTGGTCACCTTGCATAAAATCGAAATAGCCTAATAATCCTCCCCTCTCTGAGAGATTCAGAATATCAATGACCAGAAATATGAAATATTCAGACTATTGGGTGAGTGACACATAATTGACATATAGAAGGGAGTGAGCAGGATAGGCAACATTTAAATAAATTAAGGAAACAGAACAGATGAAGTAGAAAAAAATGAAAAATGGCATTTAAATCCTTTCAGAGCAGCTGATGTCACAGGAGTACAGAAGCATACAATGATAAGATACATACAATCTCTAGAAAGATGGGAAAGTAGAGGCCTGCTTCTGGTGTGCTATGTCTTACTGAAGAGTCAGCATATCTCCACCTGGTAATTACAAACTACTGTCAGTACACTGTAAACACTGAAAGCTCAAGAGATCTGGATGCATAATCAATCCATAGTGGTATTTTTGATTTCATATTGCTACCAGGCAAATAATATTGATGGATGTCCCCAAATGACAAGTGAAGCTTTTCTTCTTCATTGACTTGCATTACTAGACTGAAAAAAAAAATACCACATTCTCTTTTGCACTGAGAGCTAACGGTAGCTGAAGAAGTTCTATTCTCACAGAACTCTGATACAAGACATTCTGGAGAAGCGTGATGGAATTAGAAATGTTAAATTTGAGAGGACTTGGCAAACATTCCATATCTTAAAGTAATTACATCTGACACTATAAGTAGTTGTGTCTTATGGACATATAATTGTGTATTAGAATAAAAATAAGGTTAGTGGTTGGTTGAAGGCTGGATATAAAAGGTAATTGATTAAAAATGGGCATGGAGGCATATTCTGGACTGAAAGAAACCTTAAATAGCTTTATAACGGTGGTAGTTCAGAGATGGATACATATGATAGAGCATCAATTTAAAAAAAACAAAATCTGTGTTTATTATCAAATGGAAATTACATGACAATCAATATTATTCAAAAGAATATATTTATATATTGAATATAATTGTATGTGTTGAATATGTTTATTAAAGAGAGGAAATGTAAAGTTAATAAACTATGTCTGTTAAGAAAGCATTGTTATTTGGACAATTGATTAAGGAGACCTGAGTTTGGAGTGGTGGAAGGAGTAAATAAAACTAAGAAATAAAATTTTAGGATTTTTTTTCCTCTAGATTTCTAAAGCTGGAGAGCCCAAATATTGAAATATGTAACCTCTATGTTTTCTTGGTTGATGCTATTGAAAGAATGGTATAATTTAGAAACAATGGTTGACACACAGAAGAATGATCATATTTGGGGTCAAATGTAAAATATGAGCATTTTCTAGCCTATAAATCTTTAGTATGACTGGGTTACTGTTAGTAAATATAATCAAATAAAGCTTATAAGCTTATACTGAAAGTATTATTTTGAACTATTAATATAATGTACACAAATATACTCAAAACCCTCTGTATTCTAGGATCATCACTACCACATTTGTGAGGAGATATATTTCAAAGTTACAAAATTACATTGTCATTCATTATTATAAGGAACCTTCAATCAGCTCTGGATATATACTATGCAAATATTATGTATATAATAAACCA
>PVJH01015917.1:0-51983 GCA_004026705.1 Nesogale talazaci
CATCCCACCCCATCCAGATAGACCTGTGGAGAAAATAACATACTCAAAAAAAGGGCATCCTATAATGAAGCAAGCAAAGAAAAGAAAACAAAGAAAACATCAACCACCACCACCTCCAATATCCAACATGTAGATGTGCATGCAAGAATACAATAATAATAACAATATAAAATTCTACAAAGAGTTTAAGGTCTGTTCATTGACCTCCAGGAGTGTCTCCTGGTTGAGTGGGATGGGGTGTCACAAAGTTTATCTTTGGTGCTTGATCTGGATCTCCATGTTCTGTCACACACCCTCTGTTTTTTGGTGTGGTTGGGTCAGACAGGGTATAATCCTTACCCTGCTTCTCCATTTTTGACCCCAAAATGTCTTGGATCAGTGAGGGCAGCTGTATTTCATGTTGGGGCCGGCCCATATGGTCCTCTCATTGTATCGGCTGTTCTGAGTGGGAATATTGTATCACAGACTCAGTAGGCCAGGCTGTACTTCATTCTAACTTCCTCCCCTTCATTTATTTTCCTGTATTCTGGTCAGGTATATCTCTCTCCCCAAACTGCAGCTTTGGTGCTGACCTCCAAGGCAAATGACCCTTGGGGAGATATGGGTGCCCCAGTAGTTGGAATTTGGGTTGTGCTCTCAGACCTCTCCACTGGTTCTCGGATCCTTTGCTTCATACTACATTCACTTCCAAGAACACCTTATTTAAGTTTGATTCCTGTTTTCCTGTGGGGATATAAAAAATACACTCCCCTTGGGTGGGTTAGTACCCCATTCCCTCCCTACTTAACAACATCTCACCTCCCATATCCTGGTGTCCCACATTAGTTGGCTATTATATGTAGCCCTAGATTTGGTATAGTCCCAGCTGTACTACCTGGGCCTTCTCCCAGGATTTTCTGTATATTGTAGATTTTTTTTTCCTGATACCACTTTTGCATTTTTTTTAAAAAAAATTATTATTAAGCTTACCTCAGTGGACTCATATTGTACATGTCCTTTTGCGCTTGGCTAACTTCACTTAGCATAATTTCCTCCAGTTCTTCCCATGCAGAGATGTGTGTCACATGTTCATTAGTACTTTTCAGCAATGCATAGTACTCCATTGTATGTATGTACCTCAGCTTTTTAATCCACTCATCAGTTGATGGAAATTTGGACTGCTTCCAACTTTTTGCAATTGTAAACTGTGTTTCGATGAACATTGGGGCACAGATGCCTTGTCATGGATTCTTACAATAGAGAGACAATATTGAAACCCAAATAGAAGTTATGTGTGATGGTGGGGCAGGAGGAGGTATAGGAAAATTGAGAAAAGAACAGGGAAGTATGGGGCATTTATAGAGGTTAAATACAGACATATACATAGGTACATATATTCATATAATGAAGGCGAAATAAATCAATATGCATGTATTAATAGGCTTAGAATTAGGACAGCAGATGGGCATTGGACTTCAATCAGGTACTTCCTCAGTGCAAGGACATTTTGTTCTATTAAATTGGCATTCCATGATGCACAGCTCCCTGACATGATCACAGAAAACAAATGTGTGCATAAGCAAGTGTGGTGAAGAAAGCTGATAGTGCCCGTCTATCAAAACATGTACATGTGGGGTCTTAAAGGCTTGAAAGTAAACAAACGACCATTCAGCTCAGAAGCAACATAGCACACATGGAAGAAGTACACCAGCTTATGGGACCAAGAGAAACTAAAGGGATCAATTATCAGGTTTCAAGCACTAGTAACCATAACATTATATGCTCACTTTCCTGATATGATCGCTGATGACAAATATGTGCATAGGCAAATGTGGTGAAGAAAGCTAATGGTGCCTGGCTATCAAAAGATGTGCTTCTGTGGTTTTAAAGACATGAAGGTGAATAAGTGGCCATCTAGCTAAGAAGCAAGCCCACATGGAAGAAGCACAACAGTGTGTATAATCACGGGCTGTCAAAGGGATCCAGTATCAAGCATCAAATACCTAAAAAATATATCATTATAAGTGAGGGTGAGGTCAGATTGGGGACTCAAAGCCCATCAATAAGTGAAGAGACATCCTCTTACAGAGGGGTTGTAGCGAGGAGATGAGCCATTCTAGGTGCAGTGTAGCAGCAATGAAATGTTCTCAAATGCTCACTCCCACCGACTATCATTATCCCAATTCTGTCAGACAGATTTGGCTAGACCAGGGGATGCACATTGGAGTCAAAAATTTAGGATAGATAATCCCTTGAGATTAGTGGGGAGTGGTGACACTGGGAGGGTGGAGGGAGGAGAAAGGGGGAACAAATTTCTCAGATCTACATGTGACCTCCTCTCTGGGGTGTGTGTATGTGTGTGTGTGTGGGGGGGGTGGGGTGGTGAGTGAAGTGACACATTAGACAGTGTAAGATATGAAGATGTAATAATTATTTGTAAGTTATTGGAAATTCATGGGGGAGCAAAAGGGGGAAGGGGAAATATGGGGAGTTGGAATGAAAAAATAAAGAACTAGAGGAAAGAGGGGAAGAGGAGCTTATGCTGGAGGGGTTCAAGTAGATAATGTAGATGAATGTGGCAATATGTGTACAAATATGCTTAATACGAATGATGCATTAAATGCTGTAAGATCCCCCAATAAAATCTGTATTGAAAAAATTTTTTTGAAGTAAAGGTGACAGGTACAAGTGACTACCATGAAAAAAAAAAAAGGGCACAAGCCAAGATGGCAGAAAGGCTTTTTCAAATAGGACGTACGAGAGAAATTCAATGTGTCTGCAGAGAAGAGCCTATCTTGCTTTTCCCTCACTAAAGGGGCCCCATGTGGAGACCCCCGAGAACCTGGCAATGCAAACCTGCAAGAGTCTACAGCCTGCCCCTGGGGCAACCCCGTCCAGATACAGAAGCCTTCCAGACCAGAAACAGTATTGCCATGCTGTGCCTTCTTTTATTCATGGATCACAAGCAACCAGAACCCCTCTAAAGTGAACAGGCAAGCCCTTATTGTAAGCGTCTTCTGGAGAGGCTCAAACTTCCAACCTACCGGTCAGTTGCTGAGTATTAACCTGCTGTGAGCACAGGGACTACAACCCTGTGAACCCCAAACCAAGTGTGGCAGTCATGTGCTTATGTTAATTTTATGATTGAAATGTAGGGGTGGAGTCTAACCTGTAAATCTGGAGATAGCTGTTGAGTAGCCAATGAGGCCTCTCTATGTGGGCATGGCTTTCTCCTGAGACTTCTGGGAAATCACACGATATTTCCCTCGTGTAGATGAGAAGCTATTTTCCCCAGTTGTTGGGAGTTAGTCTCAGAGATGATTAATCATGGAGAAGACAAGATGGCAGCATCTGAGAAGCTGGGGGAGCTAGTGGAGAGACCACACAGCTTTGCCCTGATGGAGCCAGACCTCTGATACTGGGGCGGCCACATGGAGACCTCTGCCAGCGATGAGTTGCTTCTGCTGTTGATGGACCCTGAACCCTGGAAGCAAGGAGCCATGGGGAGACCCCTGCCAATGCCAGGATTCTGCACCCCCTGACCTGTGACTTTGTGAGTCGGAAGGAGACCTGATAGACTAATTTCGGGCAAATGGGTTAATATCGGACTTATGACTTTGAACTAGACTAGGATGTTTTCTCAATGTCCTGTTCCTCTTGTATATATAACTCTTTTCCTATATATACATGTGTGTTTATGAAATTTGTTCTTCTAGTCTACCCAGACTAACTCACCAAGCTCACTGTCCTTGAGTTGATGCCAACTCATAAGGTACTCTAGAGGCTAGGGTAGGACTTCTCTTTGAGTTTCTAAGACTATAACTATTTACAGGACTAGAAAGTCGTGTCTTTCTTCTGAGGAGCTACTAGTGGTTTTGAACTGCTGACCTAGCAGATTTCAGACTCATGCATAACCACTGTGCTTCCAGGACTTCTACCATTCTACACGGTCTCAGCAAAACCAAACTCACTGCCATAAAGGGGATTTCAACTCATAGAGACCCTATAGGGCTATTCTGAGGCTCTAAGTCTTTACAAGATAATTGGAAGCCTCCTCTGCCTGTCCTGGAGCAGCTGTTGGTTTAGAACCACTGGACTGACAGTTGCAGCCCACTACACCACCAGGGCTGGTAAGGGAGGCACTACTAATGTGATCCTTTTATAGAGAAGACACCCAGGCAAAGGTACTCAGTTATTAAGTGGTAGTTTTAGGATTTGAATCTATGAACTTTGCTCCCAGGCAAAACTCTAGGCTCTTATTCCTGATGTTGTATTTTGCTGTCACTCAGGAATGTTACACCAATTGGAGAACCAGTTTTGGGATTCCCTTCCTCCAGATTGAATGTTTATCAGGGCAAAGATGCACACAGGGATCACATGCTGTTATTAACTCCCCTCTGAGGAGAAATTTGAACTTTCCTCTTCCAAACTTCAGACCTGAAATTGAAGGGCGATCGCATGGTGACCTTTTCAAGCCACTCATCTTTGTGATTTTGGATTCTCTCAGGACTGTGCAGTGTTGATTGAATGAGGCTGATAGTGGAGAACAACCATCCGGTTCCTCTTTGCTTTCAAATTGTAGGTATTCATTAAAACCACGCTCCTTGTTCTTACCAACTTGGGGATGAGCAAAGACTATCAAGGTAAACTTGTAGACTATAGTACAGTCCACATCTGACATATTTGGAAGCAATGTAGCTGCCCTTCCTGTTCTGGACAATGACCTTGAAAAGTCTCTGCAGCTAATAGAAGGAGAATATTGGGAAAGTACTAGAGGAGTAGGCAATAGAAATCCAGTGGCCTAAACAAAGAGACACTTGTTTCTCTCAGATGATGAGCAGTCAGGAGGTAGGTGGTTGCTGGCAGGTCAGCAATGACATCAGAAACGTCTCTCTGACTCTTTCGGTTTTGCCCTTAGGGGCGTGGACCGCTGAGAAAGGTGAGCCAATATGTCTTCTCGTTAGGCCAAAAAAAAAAGGAGTACTGATAGCATAGTGGTTAAGCACTGGGCTGCTATCTACAAAGTCAGCAGTTCAAAACCACCATCCCTTCCATGGAAGTAAAATAGACCTTTCTAATGCCTGAAAGACTTACAGTCACAGGAGCAGCTCTAGTCCTAAAGGGCCATGATGAGTCCACTTGATAGCAGAGAAAGGGGCAGAAAGAAGGAGCTCTGGTGGCATAGTGATTATGCATTGGACAGCTAATGGCAAGTTCAACAGTTGAAACTACCCACTGCTCTGTAATAGAAAGAAAAGGCTTTCTACTCCCATAAACAATTACAATATCAGAATCCCACAAGGGTTTTCACTCCAGTCGTAGGATTTAGCTAGTTCTGCAGGATCAACACCTAATTGCTGAGTTTAATGCCAGTTGTTAGAATGACACCTGGAATCAGGATTCTCTCTAAGGTGGGCGGCTGGGCAATCGACCCATCTGTAAATCACAGCTTGATATTCCTTGCCCTTTTTCAAGGTTCATCTGTGCAACAGCATATTCTAAGCACCTGTGGTCATGTTCGTTCCATCCCTAGATATAAAAAATTAGACAGAACTATGCTTCTAATATTTATTGATTCACTTCATAAAACTCATTGTACTTTTGATTAAATACTACCTTTTTGTTCCCTTGTGTTTGCTACCTCAGTAAACAAACATATCATGTAAAGAGAAAAAGTGCTAAACAACCAAAGGGTGACACAATTGCCATTCATTTCAGTTTTGTGTGGCACCCTAAATTCCTGTGAGGCACTATCGGCGGAGTATACCACTCCTGAGAGTGTTCAAAGAGTTAGAAATATTGTCTGAACAATTGCTATAAGTGTAGCAAACATAGAAAGTTTTTTTTCAAAGATGAGCATACTATGTCCAGAGAAGTCGCCTATTTCTAATATAGAGAACACAATGACTATTGTTTAATTGGCCTAACTCTAAAGGAATGAGATCCTACTCCCTCAGTGAAAAGATGGTTAAAGATAAATCCCAGCATCAAGGATGCTCAGACAAAAGCAAAGACAATATCGCAAGTGAGGACCGATCAAGAAACAATATGAAAATATTTTAAAGAATGATTTTATTGCCCTTTGTCATATGTTATTTAATATTTTCATTACTGTTTTAAGACTCTTTCTGGTAACATAATCTTATTGTCCTCCAAGTATTAACTGTTTGAAATAGTAAGCTACCTTTTGTGAACCATTTGCTGAATTACTTGCATCCCGTCCCTACCTCTACCCCATCCTGCAGGGCTGCTATGAGTTAGAATTGACTCAATGGCAGGGAGTTTGAGGATTTGAAGCAGAAAGAGGTGTAAGGGAAGGCTCTCTTCCTTTTTCTAGAAAAGTAAGATTTTAAGAGAAAATCTCAAAAAAAAAATGTTGTGAGTTCCATGGATTTCCAGAGGAACAAGCATTTGTTTTGGAAGAAGTCCAATCAGAATGCTCCTTTGAGGTGAGTGTGGCTAGACTTCAGCACTCAGACTGTGGGCCTCTAATCAGGATGGATCCGTTCATGGGAAAGGACCTTGTGCTTGATAAAGGGGGACATGAGAAACCAAAGAAAGACCCTTAAGGTGGTGGATGAGCACACTGACTGAAAGCCTGGGCTCCACAATCATCACAATTGTGAGGATGGTGCAGGACCAGGCTGCCTCCATGTGTTCTGTGTAAGGCTGCTATGATTGGGACTAAACAGATGGCCAATATCTAACAGGTACCTCAAGCTAGTGCTTGTTCAGGCATGATGGCATCCTATGTACAAATGTGCTGGATACATTTAATGTATAGATTGCTAGAGCTCTTATAAATGGTTCATAAAGGACTTATTACATGATTTATTAAATGATTTACTAAGGTAAAAATAAATTAAAATGACAGTGAATCTTACAAATCTATACGAGCTCTTCAATATATGCTGTTCCATTGACTTTTTGCAGCGTTCTAAACATATCAAGCACATTTGTACATATGTTGCCATCATCATTTCCAAAACATTTTCTTTCTACTTGAGCCCTTGGTATCAGCTCCTCTTTTTTCCCCTTCTTCCTCTAGTCTCCCACCCTCATGAACTCTGGATAATCTGTAGGTTTTTTTTTTTTTTTTTTACCTATTTGACATCATCTGCTCTCTACTTTCACCCATGTTTCTGTTGTTCATGTCCTTGGTGTGTGGTTGTGGTGGTGGTGATGTTAATGTATCGATCATTACGATAGGTTCTCCTTTCTCACCCTGTTCTCTCACCTTCTCCCTACCCTCATGGGATTGCTGCTTTCATTATTGGTCCTGAGAGGCTTATCTCTCTTGAATTTCATGTTCAAGAGCTTCTGCATGCTTTGGTCCAGTTGAATTTGTAAGCTAGAACACAGGTCATGATATTGGGGGAGGAAGACACACTAAAGGACTAGAGGAATGTTGAGTGCTTTATCAGGTCTGATATGGCACCCTGACTGGCTTTCCTTTTCCTTGTGACCCTGTTGTGAGGGGATGTCCAAGTGTAAACATGTGGGCTTTGAGTCTCCATTCTGATCCCCATGTTCACCTTGAAATGATGGTTTGTTTGTGATTCTCTGATGCCTGATATCTGATCCTGTGGTCACCTTGTGATCACCTGAGTTGCTGTGTTTCTGTGTGGACTTTGCTGCTTCCCTGCTAGATGGCTGTTTGTTTAACTCCCAGCCTTTAAGACCCCACTTGCCATATCTTCTAACAGCTGGGCACTATTAGCTTTCTTCAACACATTTGCTTATGCACTTCTTTTGTGTTCAGAGATCGTGCTGGGAAGGTTAGTATAACAGAATGCCAGGCTATTAGAACAAAGTGTTCTTTCATTGAGGGAGGACTCGAGTAGAGGCCCAATGTCCCTGTGCTGCCGTAATAGTTACGTTATATGTTAATATATTTACATATGCACAGGCCTATGTTTAAACCTCTATTCACGTGTTTTGCCTCCTAGTTCTTTCCTCTATGTCTTTTTACTTTCTTCTTGTTCCACTATCAAGTTCAACCTTCATTCAGCTCTCAGTAATTCCTCTTGACCACATTGCATTTGATCAAACCCCACAGAACATTCTATGCCAGCCTCACCATCAATTTTATATCTCTTGTTGTTCCTTTGTCCCTGGGTTTGGCTTCCTCTCCACGTCCTCCACCTCTCCCTTTCTCTTGTCACCCCAAAACCTGAGGTCCCCTCTCCTTGAAATTGTTTGCCCTGCATATCTTGTATAGATAGACATGGGAAAAAAAGAAAACAAAACAAAAGAATAACAAAACCCCCCAAAATAGCCCATGAATAGTTCCAGATCTGTCTGCTGAGTCTTATGAAGGTTTTCTGACCTGGTCTGATGCAGTGTCAACCCCTACCCCTTGAGTCTGAAGTCTATTTTCAGAATACTTCAAGGACTTTGCAGCTTTGCTCCCCTTGCTGTGGCAATACGCACACACACACACACACACACACACACACACACACACACACACACACACACATATATATATATATATATATATATATATTCTCTCTCAAAGATCAGCGCAATTTTGTTTTGTTTATGTGAGAGGAATAGTCCATTTGGAGTGCATTTCAGGTCAGATTGCTAATTAAACTTTCTATTTAGAGGTTCTGAAAAGATTGTGTGACACTATGCATCATAAAAGGCCTGATTTGTAGCAGACATGAGACTGGTTTTGCCAGAAGGACAATACACCTGCTCACGCAGCCACCTCAGTTCACCAGTTTTTGGCAAAAAACAGCATGCCTCTTTTGTCCCATGCATTTTACTTACTTGAACTGGCTCCATGCAGCTTCTTTGTGTTTCCATGAATGAAGAGAGACATGAAAAAACAGCAATTTGATGACATAGAAGACGTGAAGAAAAAAACAAGGGAGGTGCTGTTAGCCATCGAAACAGATGAGTTTGAAAATTTTTTCCAAGCATAGAATCACAGATTTGATAAATATATGAAGTGTAATGGAGAGTGCTTTGATTGCCATAAGGTTGTTTGGTAAAAACAATTAAGTACATAGCTTTGAAAAACAAATTCCATTTTTTGGGTACTCTGTTGTGTATATATATGCATGTATATTATTTATGTATTAAAATAGTCATGTCAGTTCTCTACATATACAATTCAATGACATTAATTATGCAACCATAGTAAGTGATTTCTTTAATGCCTAATCAAGAATCTTTAGGTTTGTGTACTCTATACAGTGAAAAGAAAGTATCACTGAAATATACATAATTTTCCTCCATTTTTTTCTAGAGAGAAAAAGAAATGAGTTTCCATTACTTGATCATTTTAGATTCATTAAGTGCTACATTTCTTGAGAACAAGGACGCAACAAAAATCACTATTTCTTTTTATATCCATCACTACACCTTGTATAGTGCCTTACATCAAATCTTTAATAAAATATAGTGCCTGTACTCTGAGCTGGAGCCCTGCTGGCATAGTTCCTACACAGTGGACCGATATCTGTGCCATCAGGAGTTCAAAACCACCAGTGGTTCTGTGGGGCAAAAATGGGTTTTCTGCTCCTGTAAGCAGTTACAGCCTCGGAATCTCACAAGGGCAGTTTATCCTGTCCTATGAGTGAGCATTGGCTCCAGCGGAGTTAGTTTTGCTTGCGGTGCATTGGACTGTTAAACACAAGGTCAGTAGTTTGAAATCACTAGACACTCCATGGGCAAGACAAGCCTTTCTGCTTCCTGAAAGGTGTATACTCCCATCAAGCCAAAGTACCATTTTCTCTGTCCGATCACGAGGTGGAACGGACTTGATGGCAGTGGCGTGAAATATGCATGCAAGTATTTGTTTTCATTTGTTGTGTGAAGATAAAGAAGATCGACAGCATGGATTAATATGAATAATTAGAATAGAAGGTCGATCTGTATCAATCTGATTTTTTTAAAACTAAGTGTTATATAAAGACCAGAGCTAGAACAGCCATTCAATCTCTCTTCCCACCTATCGGGCTGTTTTCAATAGAACATACTTATGATAAACTGTTTAATAGAAGGAAATAATCATAAAATGACCCTTTTCCAATTGCTTCAGGGACAATAGAATCAACACATTGTCACAAAGCCATTTATTTTAATTGTTCTCTCCTAGGTAATAGCAAAAAGTCAACAGGCATATAGGAAACAGGAAAAAAGAAAGAGAGAAAGAAAACAACAAAACAATTTGTTCTTCATTAACTGTTAGGAAAGTCCAAGATAAACCTGTTTAAAATTGACCTGCTAAGCCTGAGAATTACGATGCACTGATGTGTTTTCCGGGGTGAATGGTCTACTAATATTTATCCATTGCTTTGAGTAACCATTAATCTCTCATGTTGAAAACTCCACAAACGCAATTTCGAGGAAATTTAACCTTTCTGCGTTTGCTGTCTCTTGAGTTTGGGTGACTCGGTTGTGGTATATACTCAATTTCATTTACTTTTCTTGGGTCCCAATTGCCAAGATAATAGCACCAAGTCCATTTAAAATTAGTCTTTCTCCTTCCACAACACAGTGATATGTTCCTGAGGGGTAATGAAGTTAAATTCATTTCACCTGCCCACACTTACACTCTTCTCCATTACTGCCTTTCCCGCAATGCAGTCCCTGCGATTTTTCTCCGCTGTAATTTGACAAAGGGAATGGCCACAAGGAAGCAGGCTGAGCAGTGTAAATGCTTTTCTAATGATCTCTAAGCTTCACTAAAGGCTTAATAAGATTAACATCTTTCAAACAATCTTTAGTGTTGTGTATAGGTATGTCTAGTGGCTGTTGAAAAATTCCCATATACATTCTTAATAAGAGACAACCGAAATCCATGTTTCAATTGAAGGGTATACGATTGGCCCTTTTCATTCTCCTTTTCCCTCTCTCCCTTCACCCTAGACTCCTGGCCTGAGGTCCACCCTGACAAGTCAGGTTTTTGAAAAAAAATAAAATGACCACTGTATTAAACAAAGCCTGTTGTTTCAGGTCATTGTTGAACTATCAAGGGTATTGCCTCCTCCATGCCTTCAGCTCTTCTTTGTGGTTCCCCAGCTTTGGAGGGATGTTTATGGCCGACAGTCCTTTCTTTACAGCTCTATCCTTCAAGCTCCAGCTGATACAGCTGGGGAGGACTGCTTGAGTGACTGATAACATATCAAGATGCCATTACTGCCAAGAGAGGATTTGGGAGCAGTAAGATCTGTTTCGACTTATTTCATCTCCCTGAATTTCAGTCTTCAGGTTTAACTTCATTGGCTGCTACAACCAAATCATCTCTGGATTTGGAGATAACAGCCATCCTGGAATGCAGAGCAGGTTATATTGATGCTCACGCCATGGCATTTGTGCTGTATTTGACTGTGCACATTGGTGCAATATTTTGGACTTAATTAATACTCTCCAGGAACCCCAGTTTATGGGTGGCAATAACCATATTTTAGATCATGTGAAATACTGCAACAAAAATCCAATTCATAAGGCAGATGGCAAAGCCAGTTTGAAGAACAACAAAACAGGAAGATTTACAGTGAGCTTCAGAACTCTTCCACTGGAATCAGCTGCTGCCAAGGCTCTGTTATTTCACTGGAGGGTAACAATCTGTGAGGGTCATTAGTGTCCTCATAAAGACGGAGATTAAAAAGTAGTCAAGTGAAATGAATAACCAGTCAAGATTTTCTCCGATCAGTGGAAGTGGAGTTATTTAAAAAACATGATTTCCAAATGCTTAAAAATAAAATTCTGTAGTCATTTGGTTTCAATCTGAAAGTTGCTGAAGTAATACTTTTTAATGGACTGGAGATCACCTTGTTATAGTCTCAAGTGTACAGCATGCAAGGAAACACTTCCTAAGCAGATATATTTTCTCTCTCTTTCATCTTCTCTGCTCTGTCTCTCACTTTTTGCAAATATCAGCTAAGAACTCAGTGTAGAAGCAGTTGTGATAGATACGGAAGGCTAATGGACTGAATGTGAATCACACCAGTGACCAGTTGTCTTGGTCTTTCCATTTGGGGCCGTGACACAAGAACCTTATAACATTGAGATATGATTCACGTAGACTTTAATTCCATGAGGCACAGAGTTCATAAATCATTTAGGTGCCCATTAGGTTCTCAGCTGGGGCTCAGCTTAGACCCCACTGAGACTCAGCAAACATCTAGTCTCTGCATACATATTAAAGATAAGGCAAATCACACAGTGAAACATATAAAGTTACGAAACATAGGTGTTCAGTATCATAGGGTATTTATTACTTGGCTGTTATTAGTTGCTGTCAAGGCAATGAGTGTTTGTGTGTTTGGAAATTACAGCACCGATTTTCATTTATATATTTAATTAATTCTCAAAAATTTCTAGCTAGTTATATGAAAAGGGAGCCGAGTGAGGCAATAGTTGTCATAACCTTTATCTACTATCAATATACTTTGGAAACTTCTAAAACAAATGATTTGTTTCATTGTCATTGCAAAGTAAAACAAAAGTAATTGTAATACATATGCTGGTTAACAGATTATTTTCAAAATGCAGGTGGCTTGTGTTGAATGATCATATCTGACTCTCAGAGACTGTGACATGAGCAGGAAACCAGCTTCCCTCCAGCTCCCCATCCTCTGAAAAGGTAAGGAATAGGCTAGGGAATGGACAAAGAGAGTGGACTAGAACAATGACCAACATTTACCATTTTCTTAGACCTTGTGAAAAATACTGGTTTTGTACATGCTGCAAAGGCCTTGGGAAATCTGTTATGTAACCACTATTTAAATCTTGAAAACCATCCCATAGTATGTATCATTTTATTTCTCACTTCTGACCCTGACCAGTTAATATGAGCACCTGATGGAGAGTGAAGAATTCAGATGTTATTATTATTATTATTATTTAAATCCATCTGCTGTTTGAACATGGAGACTGTAGATGAGAGCTTCCCCTCTAGTGTTCCCGTGACCCACCGAAGGGCTGTCAACCAGTTATAAATGTGGCAGGATACTGATTCCCACAGCTACTTCCATGTCCAAGCAGGACGAAGAGAGCCAGTGCCAGTAGAGGATCCCTGCCAGCCATGAGCAGCTTTCCCATATTATCCTAGGATGTCATCAAAACATAATCATGTCTATGTTGTGATGTGGAGAGCATGGTGGGAATTATTGCTCCAGATCTAATTTCCTCTGAAAGGATGGGGATTGGATGAGTTGCTTCCCTAGGATCACTCCATCCTTACATTTCAAGGAGCATATATCAACCTTCAGTTAAAATACCCAGAGCTTCTTGTTCCTTAATTCTGACTTATTTCAGCCACATAGGCTCATAAAAGTTGAATTAAAAAACATGGGGAAATGTAGGAGATTTGTATTTGTTACCCGATTTTTATTGGACTCTGTGCACAAGAGTCAGCACAGTTGTCATAAGGGGCCCAAGCTACTAGAACACCATGTATTATTTTAAACATATTGCTGTAATAAAAGACCCATGGCATCATTCTATGATCGATCCGGTTCCCTCGTTCGTCTCCCTGATTTGTTATTTTGGGTTATCCTCACAGGGTGGTTTGGTGAGCTTCCAAATTCTATGTAGAGCAGGCCTAGAGGAGAAAAATAATGCAAGCTCATTTCATATATGTGACCATAGGGAAGTTTTAAGAGAAAAAAAGGAGGCAATGGAACTAGCTACTTCTTATTTGTTCAATAATAGTCCTTCTTAAGAAATGAGACTTTATTATGTATTGTTTTCTTATAAATTCAGAGCCGTTGTAGTGCCTCATTCTTTAAAATCTTCAGCCTACTTCTAATTACCTTCAGAACTCATTGTCAGATTTGCAGTCATTTGACATCTTCCAGGTGCTGTTTCTCTGCAGAAGGAGCGTCCCTTGTAGAGCACATACCAAACCCAACCTGACCAATTGTAATCAAGTTTTTTTTTCTGAGTCACAGTGACCTTATATCGGGTCCCAAGTTTTTCAATATTTATGGGAGCGGATAGTCACTTACTTATTTCTTCCACGGATCAGCTGGACTGCTGACTCAGTGGTTAACCCAATGGCTAACCTGCAGGGCTGTCTGCCCTTCTACAAACCATATAGACCAGCGGTTCTCAACCTTTCTGATGCTGCGACCTTTTCACACAGTTCCTCCTGTGCTGGCGGCCTCCAACCATAAAATTATTTTCACTGCTACTTCATGAATGTCATTTTGCAACTGTTATGAATCAGGCAGCCCCTGTGAAAGGATTGTTGGCCCCTCAAAGGGGTCACATCCTACAAGTTGAAAGTCACTGCAGTAGACAGTGATAAAATTAGACATAACTTTGTATCTGCCAAATTTACTTTAGCACTTAGTGAAGCACTTACTTTAGTGAAGGCCTCCTTCACTGATTAGAATACATTTGGTAATTCATTCATTGATATATAGCTCCAGTATTTTTCCTATTGCTCTATATCCCTTTGTATGTCTTTGAAATGAAATAAGAAAGCATCTGTGATGGGAATTTGCAACTTTGTAGCGTTGTATAAATGTAAGACTGTAAGAATTTACTATTATCATTTAGCTAAGTAGGGTAAGAAATCCTATAAAATCTGATATTAATTGTTGATTGTTTTCCTTCCATTTTGTCATCATGGTTATTTTCTTCTTTCCTTTTATTTAAATTTAAGGAGAACATTTATTAAATCTTAAATGGGACAAAGACTAGACAAAGACAAAGATATACATAATCTGCATGAGGGAGGACATTAGTCTTAGGTCACAATGGTGACCAGAATGCCCAGCAGGACAGGGAGAATGAACTAATGAACGATTTGCAGCTGAAAACACACACAGGAAGACTTAAGATGTAACAAAGTTTCAGAACTCCCTGAAACATGGGTTCAAAATTCCAAGAATGCCTACTTGGACTCTTGAACCTCAGCTCTCCCACCAAACAGAAAGAACAGTTTAGAATCCTGTTTTCTGAGGATTTCACTTCTTCTAGGGAACAAAGAGCCCCACATCTTCAACATAACTTAAGGAAGCCCTTTGCCATCTCTGAGAAGGGCAATTGTTGTGAGGGTCTAAATGGACACTCTTTTTGGACCTGCCCTCCCTATCCCCACCCATTACATATATGCTAATAAAGAAAATAAATGCAATAAGCAGGCCGTGACACTCTCCTTCCAACCTTGAGGGGGTTCTAAGATCCCAGTTATTCAGCATAGCATACGAAATGCTCTATAATCTACTTTCTTCATAGTAAGTTTTCTGAATATGCTCAGATCTCTAATTTATACCTGGCTGATAATGAAATGTTGCATTTTCCCAGAAGCAAGGTGCTGCCTCTCAGCTCTATTTGGTACCTGTGATAAAGGAACCCTTCTTTATCCCTTCATATTGGCCTCATTTATCTCCTGGAGATTTCCCCAATGCGTTGCTCTTGTTAGTCATTCCCAACATTCTTGTGAAACTCTAGGTGTGTCACGGTGAACCGCTTGTTCATATATGTTGTTCTCACAGCCTGCAGTTTTCTTGAGGCCAGACCCTATATTCTTATTTTTGCTTGGAATATAGGCATCCAATAGTTTTTTGGAATCAATAAAATTATGAAAAAATGCTTTATTTGATATCCTGTGATAATGGAAACTTATAGAACAGAGATATTGGTGAAAAGGAAAGTAGATTTGTCTTGGCTAGAGAGGTTTAGGTAAGCTTTGATAAGTATATAAGATTTCAAAGGGCAGAGGTGGGGAGGAATAGAGTTTTAAGCATTTCAAGTGGGCATGAATCCACGCAAATCACCCCAAACCTGAGTGGCTTCATAGACAATGTTCGGTTGTCTTTCCTGGTTTTGTGAGTTGATCTAGTTTAGGTGAGAAGTTCATACTCAAGAACTCTTTTTTTTTTTTTTACTCAGGAAGTCTTAAGCAGTTATATTCCGAAAATAATGGGTTGAATGATCTGAAAGCTCCTCTGCCTAAAGACTTAATAGACTAACTCCATGGGTCAGGAAGTGTAAGATGACAGGCCAGCTAACAGTTAAGCCAGGAAGAGGCATATCAATTTGCCATATCCTACCAGGCACTGGTGCCACAGAACTATTTGAGAGTCAAAGGGATAGAGAAGTAGGCCTGTTACAGAATCACGCTGAAAAAGTGAATGTGAGCTGGGAGATACTATAATCATTCTCTTAGAATGGACTGTATGATACACCTTAATTTTTTTTTCTGAGAACAGTAAGAAGTTTACAATAACACCCCCCCCCCACACACACACACATACACACATACTAGGTAAAGTAAGGAGTCTGTGTAGGTCAAAGAAAGAGGAATGCAGACTTTATGGTAAAGTAAAGGTGGTGTGCTTCAGCCTGAGAAAGTGTGTGCTGAAGCTCTCTGGAGTTTGCAGTGAGTTTGTTCCATTCTCTCTCGGCTGCTCTGGAGGCTGTTCATTCTGCCAGAGTATGTTCTCTCTCTTTCAACACCTTGAAACATTTGCCTTTAGCATAGATTTCCCCCCCTCGAATGCCCTATTTTGCTGAAATGATCTGACTTATGGTAAGATATCAGGATATAAATTTTCATTTTAAGTACAATTAGTCTTTGTGAAACAAAATGGCAGCTGAGCAAACTTATCGAACAGTTTTATCTTCTAACAGTTAATAGCATGCAGTACCTATATAAGGGTCAGGCAAATAACAGGTTACCTTTGATGATAGCTGAAGTTTATTTTCAAGGCCAGTTGTCTGTAAAAATGTTCCCCCAATGGGCCGACAGTAATCGATATCCTCTGAGATGCTAGCACAGAGAGATAGAAGGGGTGGAAATGCTATTAAGATAGTTGTCTAATTCCCTTGCAAATGATGTTGTAAACAAAAGACCTGGAATATAAAAGGGCATAGCGTCATGTAATTATCATTGCATAATCATCATAGTCATCATCACAACCATCATCACAAAAGTTTTCACTAGACCTAAAAGTCTCTTGAAATATGAAGAGAAATAAGAGATTGAAGTACAAGCAAATCAGGTAGTGACTTGATCTATGACATAACAAGACTCCGTACATCAAGACTCAACTGCTCTTTGAGTGAAGCATCTTTGTTTTGTGTTGTTCCTGCTAGGGTTTCTGAACCATTGTGTCTCTAGCTCAGGATTCTTATAGAGGTGCAACCTTTGACACCAAGAAATCTTAGAAAGCCTTAAAAACAACACCAGCAACAACAGGAAACAAAGAGCATTGTAAGTAGCTAATTTTCAAGTATTTTCAAACCACAGTGTAATATGATACTTGATCATATGACCCCCCTCTTGACCCAACTTGAATGTGCTCTAGCCTCAAATATTTCTCCCTTTGTTATGATAGAAAATTCATCTCTGTATTTTAAAATATCATTAGTGGTCTTTTCTTTCTTACTCTTCATCTCTACATTACCATTATTCTTTTCTTCTTTCTATTTTTTTTGTCTCTGTTAGGATTCCTAGTTTACGAAGCACAGAAGGAGTGGATTCATGGAGACAAAAACTGATAAAGTGGTTTATAGGTGATGGCGGGTAGGGTGGGAAATGTGAGGGGAATAAGGGATTATTCAATAAATGCAAGAGGTGGGAAGGAACATTACAGCTCATGGTGATGATATACCTCTTTTAAAAAGTAACTTCACTATATAAGTGTTTGATATGTGAATATTGTGTCAAGAAAACTACTTAAAAATCAAACTTGACCTATGGTTACTCTGATTGAAGGAGAAAAAGGTTTTGTTTAGGGGACATTAAGTTTATTTTAATGATGGTGGAACAATTTGGAGAGGGATATTAATAATAGCTGTACAACACTAAGTATAATCAATGGTATTGAATTATACATGTAGAAGTTGTTGAATCGGAGAGTATTTTGTTGCATATATTTTTGCCACAGTTGAACCAAAAATAATTACATGAATAAGGAGTAAGAGGAAAAAGAAAATGTTCTAAAATGGACTGTGGGAATGATTGTTCCACTCTTCTTGATACAATTGAACTGTTCAATTATGTGGTCGGTGATGTACCAATGAACAGGTACAAATATAAAGTAAATCTCTTGAAGTTTTATGGTCACTTCTAAGTTGTGATGAAAATGATGCACCAAGTTATCCTAAAAGACGTGTAACAAAAGTTACTTGCTAACTTCTCAGACATCTCCTAACTTCTCTGCACAACTATCACCTATGCCACAAAAGCATTGGTACCAGGAAAATGGCTACAACATGAGGGGCTTGGTAAGGAAAAACTCACTGAAACGCATCATTATTTTCAAAATACCAATGCATATGTTTTTAGAGGTTCTTGACTACATGAAAGTACTTTCCCCTGAGGACTCTGTTTTTAGTAACAAAACAATGACACTTGTGTGCAACTCATCTATGTGGTTCTGGTTTTATTCTCCACATTCCAGATGATGTATGTGATGCTCTTGTATCTTGTCTCCTCCCTACCCACCACCCCCTTCCTTTCCTTTGCAGGGATTGGTGAAACTGAGTGATGAATGTATATCCATTTCCAAGAAAAAAAATAATTATACAGCATTTATCTTTGAATTCTGTCTTACATCTTTCTGAAGGGAACTAGCTACAAATCAACTAATTATTTTAGTTAATGGATCTCAGGTTGAATGTTCTAGAATACCTGTACCATAGCATTTGTTTAACTCTATACATGGAAGTTGTGTTAGTCCAGATAAACTAGAGAAACAAATCCAGAGAGAGTCATAGAAATAGAGAGCTTTATACAAAGGGTACATTGTATATTAGCAAAGCATCCCAACCCAGTTGGATCTAAGCCCATAAGTCTGGCATGAACTCATATGTCTGGTACTGATCTATAAGGTCTTCTTTAGATTCACTAAACACATGCAATGACAATGAGCATATGACAATCACAGGTCAGTGGATAGAAAATCTTTGGGTTCAGTGGCACTGTAAGCATCTGAGCACTGGCAGGAGTCTCCACATGGCTTCTCCCACTCCCAGGTCTACCAGTGTAGTGCCATGTATCTTGGCAGTACAGAGTCTCCAAGGGAGTTAGAAGTGAGGGTCTCTCTCACATCCAAGGAGCAAATAAATTCAGGAATTCCCAGAAATCTCAGAAGAAGGACATGCCCACACAGGGCCCTCCGTGGCTTTGATCCCATTGACAGAGTAGACTCTGCTCCTTTACTCTTAATCTTCTTAAGTCTTAACTTGACACCAGACTATGTAATTACCACAGAATTCAAACTCATGGAAGGACGAAAATTAGGAAGATGCAAACTCCCTCCTTGACTCTCCAAGTTCATTCATCTTTAAGGTGAGGTGCAATATTTATATTTGATTAACCTTTCCCCTGGAAAATGGTTACACTAATGGGCTAGCAAAGAGCCAATGGTTAGAAAAAAATTTTGTGATAATATTGGGGTGTCTGGTTATTTCCACATGAAGTTTTTATTTTGAAATTGACTTTAGCTAGTAAATACTGTAGAAAGCAGATTTCTGGAAGGGCCTCTGAACTATATTTCTGTTCATTGACTGATGTCGCTGCGAAGTCCACCCTTGTCATGGGCTGTCTGTTCAGGTGGTCAGGGAGCCTGTGAGGTGTGGGGCAGGAAACAAGGTCCCACAGTAAATATGGTCAGAATGGTGTAGTTTTGCTGGCACATATGTTCAATTCTGCACTAACATCAGGGAGGAAGAAGTCTAGAATTAATGGAAAACACAGTGTGTGGACTGTTCAAATTTGGATACAAAAAATAAAAAAAGATCACACTCCTTCCCCAGTAGTCACCTTTCCAGTTCAAAACGGCAAAAAGTAGACCTGTTGTTTAGCCTCTGGGTTTACACACACTGTAAAACTACAAATGACAATTTATGAGTGAAATAAACCACCATGCTTGTGGCTCACCACCGCCCAGACAGTGATGACACTGGCTTTCAATCTCTTTGACTTTGGATTCTAAGCACGGTGACAAATGCTACCCAGCTGCCTTTCAGAAATAAATTTCTGGATTAAATCAACAGGGCTTCAACTCAATCCTCATAAAATTGTGGCGATGTTGACAGCATAGGGAATGTCTCTGGTGAATTCGTTGGAAATCTATGCTGACTCGAGGCTCATGCAATAGCACCTTGGAGAAATCGAGAAAATGCAGGTGAACTGGCAAGCCTGTGTCCTGCATGTTGGTTTGTACATGCCAACCAAGCGTTCGGAGGTTCGTGTCTGCTCAGGCGTCCCTTGGAAGAAGGACCTGATGATGGACTTTAGAACTATTGACTATTGAAAAATTCCATTGAAGACAGTTCTACTATGACAGGCACTTGGTCATCATAGTTGTGACTAATTTTATTTAAACTGTGTTAGTTGAACACTAAGTTGAATGCTAAAATGTGAAGGTCTGGTAGAAATCGAAGTCAGGTTCCCTAAGTTATTAACAACAAAATGGTGTATACGGTGGTCAGTGGTTTGGATCCTTCGAGAAGATTCTCCAGGATGGGATAAGGAGGTAGTTTGGTGCTGGAAATTGCAGGTTTCATCATAGGAAGGGAACATCTTTGGAATCTGTCATTTTCTGTGGTCTAGAGCCAATGATTGCTGCAGGATATGTGAAAGTCACGCCACATCTTCTATGCCACAACAGGAGAAACGTCTCTCCTGGGAAATGAAATGAGTCCCGAATGCTGATTGACCTGTATCTGGAGTGCTGCCCCATCACTGCCATTCACATACTCATTCACTTCATTCTCACCCTCATTTCCCTTCTTTACTTCTGAAGGGACCATCCTGAATCCTACTTTGGTCCTGAATGTGAGGAGGAGAATGTGGTCTCTGAGAGTGATCGTGACAGAAGGTGGACAGCAGGGTGTAGGGGGGGTCAAAAGGAAAAGAAAGTAAAAAAAAGAGACAAAGCCAGGAACCAAGCCTCACCTCATCCTTGACTTGTAGGAACAAATTTTAGGTTCACAGCAGTGTTTTGAGGGAGACTTTGCTATTAATGACTTTGTCTAACAGAAAGGGAGACAGGAGTCCTGGGCTTTAAATATCTTGTTCTAAGTCCTGCAGCCAGAGCAGTTGAACTGCAGAAGCTGTACTCAACCCCTTTTTCTACTCTTGAGGTTGGACCGATGAACACCACGTAGGAACAAAGCTTGTGAACATGGCAGGTCATCAATTCTATTGGCAGAGTTGAGCATGGCCCGGAGGAGCAGGCACTATTTTAGATTGTTGAAGATTTGGACATGTATGATGTTAGCTTGGGCTTGCTATGAAAGGTCTCATTTTTAATTAGCAACTAATCCGAGGATCAAAGTAACATAGCCATAGAGAACTTTGGGGCACTGAAGCCAACCACACAGAACAAAAACCCAAACAGCTTCAAGTCAATTCCGACTCCGGGGCATCCCAGTTGGTTCCGAGTAGAAACACATGCCACAGAGTTTTCCACGCTGTTGCCTTTCAGAAGGATCCTGCAAGGCCCTTTTCCCCAAGGTACCTATAGTAGAACTTAGCTTGCTTTTCCATCAGCAGAGAATTCTTTTCCTATTTGCCCACTCAGGGACTCTTGGTTTAACAAATACAAAATAAGTTGGTCCTAAGAAAAAAGGAAAGATTCTACTTTGTATCTTTTTTTCACCCAGCATGCCTTAAGGTTAGGGGTGGAAGGGAGGAAGTTGTCTAGATGTAAGAAGATGATAAATAACCGAGGTGAATTAGGGAGGAGAGGAGAGGAGCAGGATCTGGTGATTGGTTGGATTAGGGAGGGCAGAAGAGGTGAGGAGGTTAGGAACATCTTTTTTAGGTCAACAGGTAGTCGGTCTTACTATTCACAGAGGTCAATTTTATAACAGGGTACATGTTCAGGTGTTGGAAGTAATTGGTTCATTTGGTGGGTCTTTTGAATTTGAAGTGTCTCCAGGATATTCAAATGAAGACATTCACTCTGCTATCAGTAGACCTGGAGCTAAGATGAAAAATCAGGCTTGATGTTGTAAGCATAGTCAACATTCAGAGGGGTTAGAAGTTGTAGGAGTAGATGAACACACCTAAGGAACATCAGTAGGAGAAGAGAAGCCACAGCAAAATCTAAGCAGACTTCTGTAGTTAAGGTCTGGGTAAAACTAGAAGGTGCATCTCTGAAGAAATATTGAGAGAGATGGAATACCAACCACGAGACTGAGGGGAGTGAGGAATTCATCTGGGGAAATGAAGGGAAGTGAACCTAAAAGTCAAGGAGGATGAGAAGAGTGTTCAGGACCACGAAGAGGAAAATAGCAAAGCACCGACTTGTAGCAGCAGAATCTATGTGAGCCGCGGTGAAGTGGTTGATAAAGAAGGAGTGGAGTTAGAGACAACAGCTCTCGGTGACCCTGTCTGGAGGGTGCGTCATGAAGTGGGACAGATTGAGAAATATCTAGCTGCTGCGTAATTGCATATAATGAATGCAAGCGAGAGAGAAAACTTGAAAAGACAGTGAACAGAATGGGAGTATTCTGAATAATGAGAAAACAGATGTGAAATAAAAATATTAACAGCTAGAAAAAATGATATGTTTTTGAATCTAGAAACTGATAGTTTAGAACTGCTTCCCCGAAGCTGCAGAGGGCCCAGTAGAAATGATGCCTCGGTATGCTTTAGGAAGCAGAGTTATCCTCTCGGAAGAAAATCAAAGGACCAACATGCCCCCCAACACATTTATGGTCCTCTTTGTGGGCATGAAAGGGATTGGCGAAGAACCTCCCAGGACCCTCGGTAAACCAAGAAATCAATCTGAGCAAGACTGCTTGATTAACAATGCTGAGTAAAACAATATGCATGGGAAGGGAACATGCACCACAATCAAATTTAATGAATCGGGTCTGGCAAACCTTGGACCTGCGAGGTGAAATGCAAATCATGTTTCTCTGGCAACACGAAGAGAGTCCTGTGAGATGTGTCTAGGAAAACGGCTTTGGGGAGAAAACTAACAAACAAAAAAAATCACCACCGGCCCTGGGTTGGGACTGGAAGTCCCTGAGCAGCTGTTGGGTCTCTGGATTGTTGAGAGGAGGGCTAATTCCCCCACACTTTTTCCACATCCATTCATCGCCAAGCCAATGTGAAAACACTCATTTGACCCCTGTCTCAATGCCAAGCACTGTATTAAGTCCTGGGAATGGAAAATAAAATGAATAAAGTCTCTTCTGAATCTCCACAGGGCCTCTGTTTTCTAGGAAAGTCAGACATGGAAATGGTCCCTGTGTAACACGAACGTCTCCTAAGAGAGAGGCACACAACTTACTAAGGGGTTCAAACTCTTCCTTGCCTCAGGAAGAATTTAAAAGAAGAGATGTAAGATCTTTCCCTTATTATGAAACTACATAAACCAACCGAGTCTATTTCAAATTTACTTTGAAGTTGTTATCACACATATAAACCACCCATGTTAGACTCCTCTAAACTAGTTCTTTTCAATCTTGAAAATGTTCTCCTATTTCTATGCATGGCTATTTGAAGGAGGAGCCCTGTGGCTTCATGATTACTTGATGGACTGACTATTCACTACAAGGTCAGCTGTTCAAAACCTCTGGCCACGCTGCTTGAGAAAGATGGGGCTTTCCCTTCCTGTAAAGACTTACAGTCTTGAGCTGAGCCCCGGTGGCGTAAGTGGTTGAGCATGGGACTGCGGCCTGCGGGCTTGATGGTTCAAATCCAGTGGTGGCTCTCAGGAGCAGTACTGGGTAGTGCCCATGACCCCCAGAGGCAGTAATGCCCCCCCCCACACACACACACAAAAGACTTACAGTCTTGGAATTCACAGGAGCACGTCTATCTACTCTGTCCTATAGGGTCTATGTGAGTTGGTAGCTACTCGATGGCACTGAGTTTGTCTGGAAGATGAAGTAAACTACCTTTTGACTGTATTAGATGGTTCCCCATGTTATTCTGTAGTTACCCTTTTCATGACTGTGTGGGATTCTCTTGTCTTGGTGCCTGTAAAGCATCTATACCATGTTAGGCAGGGCTTCCTTCTGCTGTATGTGGGGATGCTGTGAACCAGAACTGCTCAGGTGGCCCCTCACAGCCACTGTAAAGCATCTATACCATGTCAGGCAGGGCTTCCTTCTGCTGTATGTGGGGATGCTGTGAACCAGAACTGCTCAGGTGGCCCCTCACAGCCACAGCCATTCCTGAGACGCTGGAGGTGGACCAATGGTCCCAATCCACGGGGGAGGCGGCTTAAGTCAGAGATAGTCATTCATGCTTTGGTCTCCTTACACTGTGGCTCTTTCCATAAGTGGGAACGCCACTTATCGATGGGAGAAAAATGAGAGTTTCAATGGGTGCAACATCGTGGGCATAAATCCCCTGAGTTTGCTTTCTTATTATTGGTGTGTCATTTGATATTTTAAAAATTGGCTCATATGGCAAAACATAGACTTGCTGAATGTTGAAGTGATTGGTCAGGAGAAAAGGGGATACAGAATGTGCTTTCTTTTGGACTCAAAAAAGAAATGCTGCCTCTGCCATGTTGAGAAGACTTCACGGAGAGCACGTCTGTTTACATATGCATGTGGATCGGCAGTGTGAGCTTACTTTTTTGAATGTTTTTGTTAGAAGTTCATTCTACAGAACTTGAATAATTGCAGGTAAGACTGACACAACAGACCTACTCACTGGAGAATTTTTATAGATAATTTCTTGGAAAAGTTAACACTTATCTGGTATAATACCATGGATAATTTAAATATGGAATCACTCACAAGAGGTGTGGGAGACTCCATCCAACTTCACACATGTGTGACAAAAGGCATTAGAAGATATTTTTAATTAGCCTATGCCTTGTTGGACAGATTTGAAGTAAGCCTTTGACTTCATGAGGTCACAATACCCATCATGCAATGAATAGTGCTGGTGACACAATTCCCTCTTCAGCTATTAAGATCTTTCCTTTATAACTCCAATTTGTTAAAACAAACAAAAACAAATAAATTCCCATTCACTCTCTTTCCAATTTAAGATGCCATAAAAATCTTCTTGCCTTCACTTTTATTCCTTATACCAGAGACAGGAAATAATTTACCTAAACAGAAAAGTCTATGTGTACAATTCTTAACTTTGTTTCAATATGTCTTGAAATATATGCTTTAAAATACTGAGATGTTAAATACACTAGTTTTCTAGACTCATTCTGCCATAGCTCTCTGAATTCCATTTCTGGAAATGTTTAGAAATTTGGGTCAGAGTTAAAGGAATCTATAGGTAAAAAGTGACCCTAAGAGGGGTTAGGATACACCCCAAATCAAGAATGGAACAGTAGCATTTAATTTGAGGATCGCTATCAGAAAACATAGGCATTTCTTGCATCAGAAAAAGTTACTCTGCTTTCCCTTGCTTATGAAGGGAACTATGAAACAACAAATCAAAACAAAACACACATCACTACCATAGTGACTATAGGACAGCATGGGTTTCTGTGATTGAAACTGCCAATGGGAGTAGACAGTTCCCCTTTTCTCATGCAGAGTGGCTGATGGTTTGGAACTGTGGACCTTGGAGATCGAAACCCAACATGTAACCCTCCATCTCCAGGACTCCTTCCAGATCATGATCCAATATGTGACCCTATCCCACCAGGGCTGCTCAAAACAAGGTAGGTCTCTACCGAAGACAACAAACCAGCAAGTCTAGTGTTTTATAAACTTATTTTTCTTTCTCAGCCCATGGGATAATTTTTGAGTTTCTTCATCTGTCAGGAGGTAGGATGAATCTCATTGCAGATAGAAAAAAAATAAACTGGGAGACATGATTGCTATCCTCAGGAAATCAGCTATTTAGATATTAGTGGAAGAAATGCAGCCTGGGTGCAAGAACTGGATTGTAAATTCAGCATTAAGTCTGTAAATCTGAGCAAGACCTCCAGAGGGCTGGCATGGAGAGGGTGGACCCCGTGGAGGCAGGGCCTGATCCAGGCCTTCTGGCCTGGTTAAGGATGGAAATGGCAGGTGGAAGTCAAGAGAGCATGCATTTCAGGTACCAAATATTAACATTGCCACAGGAAGAACCTCAGACTTCAGAGAACATTCATGTCATTCTTTACAATAGCTTTAATATTCTCATTTTAATCCATGTGAATAACTTTGGGCAAGTCAGTTACCCACTCTTGTCTTCTGTTTCTTTAGCAGCAAGGAGGGAATAACAAAGCAAAGCAACATTACAGGGGAGACCAGGAGGCATGGTGAATGCGAAACATTATAAAGAGGTTTTATTCACATAAAGGGGAAGGAGAATATGCTCCACAAAATTCTACAGCCCGGATTTCAAAGTATCATTGTTGCCTAATGATGGTTTCAGCTTTGCCCTCGGTGGATATATAGTTGGAGTTTTGAAACTGAAAAATATCTTTGTTATGTTTTGCCTGGATCAAAGCACACATAAAGCCTGATCGAATGGGGGGAAAAAGCCGAAAGATACAGGCGAGTGCCTCAGCATGACAATGAATGGTCCTCAGGTTTGTGCTAATGCCCTACCCGGTTGAAATGTTTTGAAACCTTTTGTAAAGCAGGGACTGAAAAATCCAACAAAATTATCATACCTATATTTATGCATGTGCACGTGTCTATTACACATACATGCACACACAAATATGAAAAGTTGGTGGAAAAATTAAATTAAAAAGTAATGGAATTTCCCCATGAACTTTTTGAAGCCGTGTGTATGTGTGTGCGTGTGTGTGTGTGTGCGCGCGATGATCCCCAGAATAAACACTCACACTCATCTCCAACTGGAGATGAGAATTTCCACAGATAGAAGGACCAAGACTTTAAGTACTTCTCTCCAACAGGACGTGGCTCTTCTCCTGACAGAGGCTTGTGCCCGAATGCAGGGGTGACTTGTTAGAAGAAAATGGAGACTGCACAAAGTCAGAAACTTGGAAGAGCAGGTGACGATAAAGAAATCTCAAAGAATAAGGAGTATCCTGTGTGGCAAAATCCAGATTTTTCACTCCCTGGTACACAATGAGCTATTTAAGTTGAGATGGTTTTAGGAACAGAAAGAAATGTCTTAGGAAGAACTCACCAAGTACTTGCATATAAATGAGATTTTTAATGAGAAACACGGAAATCTTTCTTCAGAGGAGTCAGACTGATGTTCTTATTACCACGAGTAGAGGGACATTTTACTGTTGTCTTTCAGCTGCAGTTTCTAGTGGGACCCATACACAAGGGAGCTTCAAAAGTTTCATAGGAAAAACTCTGTCATCTTTTAATTTCACTTGTTGACCCACTTTGATATGCTTAACATTTTGTTTTATATAATGATACTATCCAAAAATGAAAGCAGAAAATGTTGCCCTTAGTTCTGGAAACTAACCAAACCAGGAAGATTCAGATTGTGAATGAGAATTCCTGATGTGAACTTTGAGCATCCTGGGCACCATGTCTTCCCTGAAGTAGTCAAGGTGGCACAGTGGTTAAGCACCCCACTACTAACTGTAACACCAGTTGATCAAATTGACCAGCTCCATCACGGGAGAAGAAAGTGGCAGCCTGATTGCTATAAAGATTACAGCCCTGGAAACACAATAAAGCAGCAATATTCTGTCCGGGAGTGGTGCTAAGATATAAAATTGACACAATCACAATGGATTTTATTTAGTTTCTCCAAAGAACAAATTAGTGCTTAATCCTTTTCTCCAACATCCTGATTTCTTCTTTTTATTCTTTACAATAACTCTTTCAATTGTCTATCAAGATCATGTTTATAGATTTTGTTTGTTTGCTTGCTTTTCTGTTTACAGTCTCCAAGTGTCTCTGCTACATATTAAACCAACAAAAACTGGCTGTCACAGAATCAAATCTAATCCATATGGATCCTGTAGGTCAGCACAGAACTCCACCTTGAAATTTCCAAGACTGGAAATCTTTACAAATGTAGAAAAGCTCATCTTTTTCTCTTGGAATGGCTAATGATTTTGAACTGCTGACCTTGGGGTTAGCAGCCCAACACGGAACTTACTATGCCACCAGGACTCCTTTGAGATATGTAGGTATGTGTCTAGCAGATGGAAAAGTGAGAAAATGCAGTTGAAAAAAGACACATGTTCTTTTAGCTCAAATGTGTTTTTTTCTTTTTTGTCTGATTCTTTATTTTCTTGTGGGGATCATTGTTCATATTAGACAATTAAATTTTACTCTAAGTTTTTGAAGTCAGGAATAATTTTAAAACGTTTATTGTGATAAGTATATATATATATATATATATATATACATATAAATGCCACTTAAACATTTTTATAGGTACAACAGTGGTGCTAATTGCTTTCATCATGTTGTATTTTTTTAAAATCATTTTATTGGGGGCTCTTACATCTCTTATCACCATGCATACATTCATTCATTGTGTCAGGCACATTTGTACATATTCTGCCTTCATCATTTTCAAAACATTTTCTTTCTACTTAAGCCTTTGGTATCAGTTCCTCATTTTGTCCCCCCTCCCACATGAACCCATGATAATTTATAAATTATTATCATTTTTTCATGTCTTATACTGACTTATGTCTCCCTTCACCCACTTTTTGGTTGTCCTTACCTTTGGGAGTGGTCATATGTTGATCATTGTGATCGATTTCCCCTTTCTCCCCCCACCTGCCCCTTCCTCTCCTGGTGTCATTACTCTCATTCTTGAACCTGAGGGGGTTAACTGTCTTGGATTCCCTGTGTCTCCAGTTCTTATCTGAACCCATGTACATTTTCTGATCTAGCAGATTTGTAAGGTAGAACTGGTATCATGATAGTGGGGAGGGCATTAAAGAACTAGTATAGAACATTGGTTCTATACTGCACCCTGCCTGGCTCATTTCTCTGTGACCCTTCTGTGAGGAGGGGTCCAATTGTCTACAGAGGCCTTAGGCTCACCACTCTGCACTCCCCCTCATTCATATTGATATGATTTTTTGTTCTGTATTTTTGATGCCTGATACCTGACCCCATGCACACCTCATGATCACAGAGGCTAGTGTGCTTCTTCCATGTGGACTTTGTTATTTCTCAGCTAGATGGCTGCTTGTGTCTTTCAATCCTTTAAGACCACACATCATGCTGTATTTTAATTTCATTCAAACCCAGGTTGCCAGGCTAGAACTGGGCTCCGTAGGCTTTTCAGTGGCTGATTTTGGCAAAATTAATCTCTAGAGAATTCTTTTGAGGCACCTCCAAATAAACTACACCTCCCCCCCCACTCTTTTAAATAGCAGCCGATCGTGTGAACTATTTGTGCCCCCTGGGGATTCTTTAAGAAGCCCTGGTGGTGGAGTGGTTATGAGTTGGGCTGCAGTCCTCATGGTCCGTGGTTCAAAACTACCAGTATCTCTGAGGGAGAAAGTCAGGACTTTCTATTCCTATAAACAATTTTTCTCCAGAGTTGCTACCAGTTAGCATTGACTCAATGACAATGAGTCTGGTTGGTTGGTTTTGATTCCTTGGTGCAACGAATTCAGCGTTGGGTTATGGATAGTTAACGGTTTACATTCACTGGGGAGAAGTATGAGGCGATGTGCTTCTATAAAGATTACAGCTGTGGAAACCCTGTGGAACAGTTCTACTCTGTGGAATGTCTGGGACCCAGAGCTGACTTCCTGGGACTGGACTTGAACATATAGCAGGAAGTCATGTTTCTGGGATGATCAGATTGTTTATGGTCAAATTGTCATGAATAGTAAGAACATGACTTCTTAGAGGAATGGTGAGCTTTCAGTCTACACACACACACACACACACACACACACACACACACAAAACAGAACCTATTTCTCTGTATCTTCTTTTCATTGCTTGACCCCAGGAGCTGTGGGGCATTGCCACCAGGGCCAGGGTTGCTATTTCTCAACTAAAATGAGTTCCTGTTGCAGAGCAAAAGCTCCTCTGTTAAGCTCCACTGTGAGAACATGTCCAACAATGACTGAAAAAAACACAACCCAATGGTTGCTATATGACCTGCCTTTTCAGCATTAAGAACTTCATAAACTAATACCAGGCTATTTTCTTCAGGGCTTATTATCTCCCTGGTCAGATGCTCATTGAACCATGGAGGGCAAACTCCCTAGAACTAAAAGACTTGCTTGTGTGAGGATTGGAGGGGCGGGGGTGGGGGTGGGGGAATGAAAACCACTCACCTGGCCCACATCATTCCATAGGGTGCTGAGGCGTAAATCAGGGCTGACATGACCTTCATGGAAATTGTAGATTTATTGACAGAGGCTTGTGCTGATCACTTTATCTAGCGGAGGCTCCGTTTCCCCTTGGTCACTAAGGCAATGTGACTATGCAAAGCCGTGTAAATAGAGCTAATATTTCAAGGGAGGTCATGCTCTATACTCTTCCCCTGAGAATAGATGATGGCTGACTGCAGGGCTGATACGAGATGTACCTTTGGGAGGGAGAAGAGGGATTATGTGGCCTTGAGGCCCAGATCCAGGGTTTATGATGCTGAAGAAGGGCTGAGGGTACTGGTGTTGTATTTCTACTTTGGGGCGAAATTTACCAAACCATTCATAAGGACTTACAGAGTCTATCAATGATCTTTCCAATGTATGTACCATCACGCCCCTTGGAGCATTAGCTTCAGATGTTTTCTAAGAAGAGTGTAGATAGTTTGCAGCCTGATCCCTGCAGCAGCTAGGTCTATATACTGGCTCTGTCTCATCTGCCCCCTTTCTCCTCCTTTCACTCTCTTACCTCTATCCCTCCCCTGCCCCCGGGCTTTCCCTTCCCTTTTGCTCACCTAGCGCCTGCTCCTGCCCCATGGCATTTTAAGTCCTAGCTTCAATCTCCCTTCTCCACTAAATCATGGGCTTTTTTTGAAGGCCTATCTTGTATTTTATTCACAGTGAAATCCCAGTGTCTCTCATGATACTAGGATGGTTTATGGATACTTTACACGTGAATAAATTCTCGGCAGATGGGAACATAATCTCCTGAATGAATAGAGAAGACAATCATCTTATGAGAGCTCAAGTCAACCAAAGAGCCTCACTGCCATTGAGTTGATACTAACTCATGATGACCCTGTAGGGAAGAATAGAACTGCCCCTATGGGATTCAGAGATGGTAACCCTTTACAGCAATAGAAAGCTCAATCTTTCCCCCAGGGCATGGTTGGTGGCTTTGAACTGCTGACCTGTGGCCAACAGCCCAAACAGTAAGTCATTGCTCCACAAGCATTCCTCATGAGAAGTGAGAGTCACTGCACAGAGCCCCTCACACCATTCATCCACCCACCCACCACAATACCCATCTTCCCATCCTGGTTGTAGCAAAAGTATCTTTTCCTATGTCTTTGGAGGAAGGTTGTTGTGGTCCTGATGCTGTGACTGATGCATAGTATTTACTCTTTTACCAAAGCACTACGCATCATTGCCTGCTTTATTATCTTCAGCAACAGTGGCGACAAGATACATTTTCTGAACATCTGGGGAGGCTTGTGCCTGGATATTGGGTATAGGTTGTCTCTACTTTAAACAATATAATATTAATATAGTAATGGCTGGTGGGGATAATATAAAATATATAATTTTTTGTGAAATGCAAATCTCTCAAAATACTGAAGATACATAATGAGCATTAACATGATAAAAGGTACTCAATGTTTTATGACAAAGGTATATATCTGTTTAACTTTCAGTGCTTCTCAAAGTGAGTGGTATTGCCCCTGAGGGGTGGGGGGAGAATGGCTGGAACAATGCAGGGGTCTGCAAAAGGGATACCTACACATCACTGTGGATCATGGCTGGCTTACAATGTTTTCATTTGCTGGGGGGGGGGGTGCTGACTAATTCTTTGTCTGAAAAGGGGTGCTACATAGGCCAAATCAATTGGCAAGCTATCATGTACCATCTTGGTAGTAAATCATTTTTACTTCTATTTTTCTATGCATTTTAAATTTCTTCTCATCTAATTACATATAGGAAAAGGCACTCACTTTTAATCAATAAGTATACTCTTATAACCCAAACAAGATGTTGAAAATTCCTACCACTCAAGAATCCTTCTCATTAGCATCTCCATGCACTCTCCTCTTTGGCTTGCATCCCTGCACTTGGCCACCATGGCTCTGATCTGTGTCTCCTCCATTTAGTTATCCAAAGTATTTCTTTATGGAAATGCAATTCTTATTAATCTTCCAAATATTTACTTTATTATGGAATATGTCATGGAAATGTTTATTGCTTTATTGTTTTCAGAGTTTTATAACGTTGATTTAATTAAAAATAGAAATAAGGGTATTTTGAGAAGCAAATGAGTAAGTGATAAAGTGGTTGCTAAAGAATTGTAGGTGAAAAAATAGTGACACGTGCTTAATTTGCCTTACGAAGGTTTCTCAATGATTATTAACAAGACTTCAATTTGACTCTGCAGAAATGTTTGCTGGTAGCTACCATCTAATGGCTCTTGACCCATGACAAATGTATGCTTCAAAGAAAACTACCCGGGTCTGGCTCTACCCCTGATGGGCAGCAAAAAGGATTCTTGTGAGCCAGAAGGATTTTATTAGCTGCTTTTGGGAGGTTGATCACCAGGCCATTCTTCCTCATTACTTTTAGTCTATAAGCGCCATTGAAATCTGTTCATGACATGGCCACAAACAAGACTCTTTGCAGTTGGGTGATGTATGTGTATGAGGTGTATTAATGGGGAATCAATCCCAGGTCTCTTGCAGGGAAGACAAAATTTCTATTACCAAACCAGCACATGCCTGTTAGGATTGGTAGGATTTTAAAAGGCAGGAGACAAGGAGAAAGTTGCAGGAGCAGAAAACAAAGGAGAAAGATGTACACTGTGTATCAGAGGGGTAACCATTGAAATAAAATTCCATTCTCTAGACCTGAGCACACAATGGGTACTGAAAAGGGTGTTGAGGTGTGAGCCCCTGGATGGAAACCATGTTCCCAACCCCCCCCCCCACCCGAACCCATGGCATGCAGTGTTGGCAGTTGCATCCCTGTCCCCTGGGCAAGGTTGCATATATCTTTTCAGACCTAGGCTTTGCCTAGTCTTTGTGTTCTAGGTTTCTTTTCACACAAGATAAGAGTATATGGCCATCATAAAAGTCTTCTTGATGTTCTTTTTTCATTCTCAAGAAAACATTATTAATGGAGAGAAGGATAACTGAAATGTTATCATGAGACACATGGTTTACTAGGATTTCTGACGTCTTAGTGCTGACAAGAAAGTCTGCGTCACTGTAGGGTGAGTTCTCTCAAGCTGTTGTGGCTAGTTGTTGTTGACTTTTCCCACCGATAGCAGCTCTATGTGTCACGGAACAACGCCCTGCCCGTTCTGCCCCATCCTCACAGCTGTTGATAGGCTTGCGCTCCTTGTTGAAGAAGCTCATGTGTCCATCTGTATCCTTGAGCCACTTCTTCTTTCAGATGTAAAGCAACTCCTTCTTCACTATCCCCTGGCTTTAGAAAGCCTGATGACCTTTTCTAGGGAATAGTCTCACCTAATGATATGTCCCAGGTCCATGAGATGCAGTCTCAGCAGATTAGCTTCACAAGAATGAAGAGGACAGGAAGCATTCACTGATGAAGGTGGAGGATTGGGATTTTCATGATTGATTGCAATAAATCCTCACAACTGGATTAATAGACAATGTCATGGTAAGTGGAGCAAAGGATGGCCATGAAGGATTTCACTTTTCTTAGACCAATAGTCAGTGCTCATGGAGGCTGCAGTCAGCAAAGCAAATGACACATTGCACAGGGTAAATCTACTACACACAATCTCTTTAAAGGGTTGGAAAACACACATGCCACTTTGTGGGCTCAGGTGTGCCTCATCCACAATATGGTATTTTTAATGTCTTTCATATGCATAGAGTCTGGGGTATAGTATTTATGCATAGGACTGTGGTCCTCAAGATCTTCAGTTCAAAACCACCATTCATTTCCATACACAGTTACCATTTCAGAAACTCACGGGGACAGTTAAAGGCTGCCCGATAGGGTCTCAATGAGTCAGCTTCAGCTCCATGGCAATGGTAATATATGGGGCAGCGGGAGGGGTTTCCATATGCATATGAAAGCGGACCTTGAATAAGGGAGAACAAGAAGAATCAATACATTTCAGTTATGGTGCTGGTGAAGTATATGGGAAGCGTCATGGGCTGATGAAAGAACAAACGAGTACAGTCAGGATGCATTTGAGACGCTGTGAGTCATCTTCATCTGCCATCCTTGAGTGAGCTGCATATGTTGCCTGTTTGCATTGCCAGGCACTCGGCAGTTACTAGTCATGGAGTGCATTGACTTGGTAATAGCAGAGAAGCTTGAGAATCCATGTTGGAATAAACAAAACAACCATGCCTGGGACAGACTTAAAATTCTTACTATTGAAAATCTCTCTGTCATCATGAAGCTGATCCCTGTGTCACAGAAAGAGCATCTAATAAGGACTCAGATGTCAGTTCAGTCCTCAGTGGGGAAAGGATATATTCCGCGGAATGAAAGTTGAGAAGTGATGAGAGGCTGACGTAACAAACAAACAAACAAACAAAATGAATGCAAAATTCCTTTGCACATCCATATCTATGAACTGCTCTAGGATTCCCCTTCTTTTCTGAGCCTCTGTTTGGTGCTCTGAGGTCCATTGAGTACCTCCCAGACAGGGTCTGATACTAATTTGCCTTTCTCAGGAGTCCATAAGCACCACAGACCTAGATGTGGTTCACATGTGATGAGAGTTTTAAATGAATGAATCAATAAACAGATCAATCAATCACTGAATGATAAATTGAAGGCAATCATCAGAGAAGACAAGCAATGCCAAAGACATCATAAGGTAAAGGTGGAAAATATGAAGCAGACTTCACATTTATATTCAATTTTTCAGTATTTATTCAAAACATTATAAAATTGATAGGGAAGTTATATTCCTCATATTACCGATGAGGAAACTAGATAGTGAGATTGGATGCTTTGTTCTGTGTCACAAACTAATTATTAGCAAAGCTGGGATCAGACTATAGATCATCTGTCTCTTACTCCAATACTCAATATTATGGGTAATATTTTCATTTTTTAAAAAAATCCAAATATTTGGTGATGGATGATAAGCCAGAGAGGAGTATAGGATTTTTCAAGGACACAAAAGAAGCCCAAGGACATTTGAAAATTATGAGCAGTCCAGGAAATGAAGCTATGAGAAGTGGTATGTGTCTCATAGGTAGGAGGGTGGTGTGGGTCTTCTACATGTTTTTTAAAGTAGACTATTTAGGGGGTGTTTTATGTGCATATTTACAAGGTGGGATACTCATAATTTCTTGCACAAGGGACTGAATCGGGAAGCAAAGAAAGACTAATATCATGAAGTCATCTAAAAGGTCCATTTCTCATTGTTCCTGTCCTTGGTATTGCACTGAATATTTTTTCCCATCTCCTTCATTGTTATATTATAAGGACTAATCATTGAAATATATGTTTTATTCTTTTTGTCATATAATATACTACCCTGCATGATCTTCTATTCAGAACCAAAGCCAACAAAAGCTAAAAGAAGTAACTTTGGTCTTTTGATGAAGAGGAAGGCACATTAAATATATACCAGGTACTTTAGATTAAATATTTGTGTGGTACACAATCACTACCACGGGATGAAACAACCCTTATAGAAATTTATGAATACCCCGAATATGGAAACAGAACTTTGGAAGGTCTCATGTGCTCAGAGAGCAGTTAGGAATCCGACCGCTCCCTGGGATCAGCAGTAATGTAGGTTCACGTTCCTAGGAGTCCGTGTAGGTGGGTTATCTGCTCTCTTTGGTTGGTTAGACAATGTCTGCGACTGTGGAAGAAGGAGCTCTAGAACCCACTTAACTCCAGGCTTGGGCAGGCAATAACAAAAGAACTGGAGTCCACATTTTCATTTTTGTGACAACTGATTCTCAACTCCTCCTTTAGATTTGCCATTTCAAGATTCAAATTGCTTTTCAGTCTGCTGCTTGAGAGTCCTATCACATAGATAACAAAATAAGGTGGCTGACAAGTTCTCCCACTTTCTCCTTGATAGTCTCCAGCTGCAGTTGCAAACTCAGGCAATGCTCCTTTCAGTAAATTAACTTCTGTGTGTAAGAGAGAAAGGAGAAGGACTGGAACTGTGGTTGGCCCTCACTCTAGCTGTGTTAAGCAACCTAAGCAAACATCTTCTGAGAGAAGATATTTCTGAAAACGAAAAAGGTCAAGAAAGAGGCGAGAAAGAAAGAAGATCAGAAGGCAAATGGGAGCCATAGCTGGAGGCAGATACGGACTGTAATCATAGGCCTAGAAGGAAAAGGAAGTGAGCTTTCATCTCATGGTGAACTTCAACAAACCCACCTCCCAAAGATGTTCTCTGGAGCATTGAGAGAGAAAGAGGATTCCTTTTCCGAAGCATTTTGATTATGTGAATGGTGGCTATATTCAGATCTGGAGCTTCCCAATAATATGGTCAATCATGTTATCACTTTGGATGTTTGGCAACTAGAATAAAGAAAAAAACAAAGCACAACAAACAACCTAACTTTTAGAAAATGTTTACTCCCGCCCCCCCCCTTTACCCCCAGTTCTTCTAGCTCTTTTATTTCTGAAATAGAAGGAGAGACAAGTCTAACTTAGCAACAAATTAAAAACCTTGGCAGGAAGAGAGTTCTTATGCATATCAACACTTTATTTTGTTGTAAAGACAGGAAGCTGGAAAACACACTGTCTTTAAAATTTTGCTTCCTACCTCCTCATGTGAAAACCCTCCCCCCATGGCCCTTAGCACAAATGTGTTCAAACTCAAATACTTAGAAATGACAGCCTCAAAACAAAGTCAGGAAAAGGGAGACCCCAACGGAGAAGGCAGCCTGAGTGAGACACCGACTGAGATACTGAGCAGGATCTTTTGTTTCAGCTTCTTTCTTTCCTTTCCGCTTCTTTCATCTGCAGTAGAAGGATAAGTCACATGTCTCCTAAGTTTAAAGAGGAAAGGGTGTTTTTCTTTCTATAGAGACCAAAAATTAGCATTTGGTTTCCTTGTTAGAGTTCCATTCTGATCTTTTTTTAATTGTCAGTGAAAAAGTAATGAGGAGCAATTCTAATTTAGCCGCCAAGGTCTTACAAATGATAAAAAAAAAAAAAGACATTACTGACAGGTGTGCTGGAAACGGTCATATCCTGCCTTTCCCTTTGAGTCTAAGCACAGCTAATCATGGGATTGAGTCATCCTTTGAACTGGTCTTGGTACCTTTCATCTGGAGAGTTCAAAGCCCCTTCCAAGCATTACATAATTAGGTCTCACAAAAGTTCTTCAAGAAGGAACATGAGTAATCCACTGTACCCATTTTATAGTTGCATAATCCAGAGCAGGCCATGGATATCATCCTTTCCCTCTCCTCCGCGACTGTTCTAAGGCGCCTTCGAGTTGGCTCTAAGTCACAGTGACTCAATGAGCAGCGGAAGGAGACACGGGGCAGAGGGATGGAGGGAGCTGGGCTGTCCTCACGAGGGTCCGCCCGTTGTTGCAGTCACAGTGTCAGTCCCTCGTGGGGTGAGACCGACCTTTGATGGCTGACTTTATGCTTTACCAAGCAGGCTATCACTCTCTGGGGACGAGTCTCTCCTGACAACATGTTCCAAGTGGGTGAGATAAAGTCAGGAGAGGTTGGTGCCGAGGACGTTCCAAGCAGTCACACGTGCAGCAGAAGAACTGTGACCCAGAACCCACATTGCACACCTTTATCGAACCATTCATTTCCCAGCAACCTTTTTATGAAATCCACATCACTCTTTGACCCTATGACTGCTGCAGAGAGTAGAAGTTTTAGGTCTTATTACCATGTTTTACACATGAAGGATGTAAGAACTGGTGAGTTTAGGATGTCCCCAAAGATGATGCAGTGGGCCAGCAGCAATTTAGGTTTAAAATCCAGGATTTATTTCCGCTAACCCCATGGGCACTTTTGTTAGTGAATCGTGGCACAACCAGGCAAAGTGGGTAAGTGGTGGGTCATGAGATGGTGTTTCTTTTCTGGCTGTGGGAAGGGGTCTTCAACAAAGACCCAGTGAGGCCTGGTTCCAGGTTCTACAGGCTGGGGTCGCAGACTAAGCTGGCAGTTTAACATCGTTTCACGGTTAGTCAGGGAACTTTGTGCAGGGACACGCACACAGTAGGTGTTCCATACATATTTGTTGATGCTGTGGACACCGTGCAGCCGGCTCACAGCAGGCTCACTGTGCCTCATCGTCTCAGAAAGAATGAGGAAGAGATTGAAAATAAAAAAATCTCATCAATATTGGAATCTGTTGTTTTTCCTTCTCTGCCCAGGGAGATTTGGGCTCCTCAGTTGCATTTCCAATATTTTAAGATGGGAATAATTTTCACAGTGGCAGGTACAGCTGGTGAGATGCGGTTTTAATACAGAGGGAAAATGCTAGAATAGAATTTAAGAATATTAAGAAGGGATTTGGTTCTGACAGAAATATTAGCTGTAAAGGCCGGTATGAAGATTCTAGAGAAATTTAATTAAAATTTAATCTTCTTTCTAATTAAAGTTTCCTTTAATTAAACTTAAAATTAAATTTGCTTTAATTGGAGGAATTTAAAGGGTATTACCTTTTCAGTGTCAATCACTTTGAAAGAAAAAAAATGGCGTTGCTTTGTCTAGTTTAAAATGGGCATTGGTGTCAATGTTCTGAAAATAACAATCTTGCATTTAAATATAAATCACCATCTTTGTAATATCAGACTCCTCATTGGCCTACCCTAGAAATCTTTGGTGTTAACAGCTTTGTATGGGAGACCTGAGGTTACAGACAGCTTCTGACCCCTAAGAGCCGGCATGTGAGGATCTTACTTTTGTTCTTTATTGTTTCTGGTTCTGTGGGGAAGTGTCTCCTTTCTTTCTGAGTTGCTCTAGAAATTGCTTCTGTATTTGGGGGAAACCAGCTCCATGGATCAGTCAGTGAAGACAGTTCAAAATTCCTCCATGCTCATTGGTGCGTCTCACTCTCAAGGAGCCGTGGTGGCAGAGTGGTTAGAGGGCTCCTTGGGAGAGGGACAAGGTTTGCTGCTTTCATCAAGAGTGACAGCCTCCGAAGCTCTCAGGGATAAGTTCTTTCCTATCCTGTGGGCTCCCTTTGTGATCACCAGCTCAGTACTGGTGAGCTTGTTTTGTTCTCTTGATCTCAAACTTGCCTCCATCGAGTGGTTTCTGACTTATGATGACCTTCGATGAGTTACAGAGAACACAACTTTTTAGGGAGTAGAAAGCCTCTTCTTTCTCTTGTGAAGCAGCGGAGGGCTTCGAACTTTTGACCTTTGCAGCCCAATGTCCACTCACTCCCACTACTAGCGCTCCTTCTGGTTTGGTCCTCTGAATATTGAAAATGGTAAATATGAAACTGGTTTCAAGATTCACATGTACATTTCATCAAGATCTGATAGCAAAAAGTGCAGTAATTTCTTCTCCCAGTATTGGTTCCTCTTCTACTCTCTCTCTTCAGTGACAGCATCTCATTTCCTTAAGTCACTCAGGCTCAAGAACAGAAGTGCTTAGCTTTCCTTTAAATCATCACCAGGCAAAAATCATGTCGCCTTCCTTCAGAGTAGCCAGCACAAGTAAAGCTTCACTATAGACCCTTAGCCCTTTCCTAGATGGGTGAAAGCAGCAGCTTCTAATTGTTCTGATTCCTTCTTCTCTCTGCTTCATCATTATACCATATAGACCCTTAGTGCAGTGATACTGCATCTTGCCTCCTAAGTGAATGCTCAAGTCCTAACCCTGAAGTCAGGGTGACTTCAACTTAACCATTTCCACTCACCTCCCCCCAACTTTGGTAAGAGTTGCGAGGTTGGTCTGCTCAGTCATCCTTGTTATTCCCTGCCCTGTGATCATCTAATTCTCATGCTTTTTCCCTTCCCACATTGCTCATCCAGTCTAGAATGTTGTCTCTTTTCCTTTCCTTTATGAACCTGAAGAAATTCCAAATTGTTCACAAAGCAACTCTTTATCAATGTGGACTTGGTAATGACTCATTCTTCCGTAGTATTGTTACATGCATTCTGGCTACTAATACTGACATTCTTTATTCACCTTTATGCAATATTTGATACCTTCTCAAATCCAGATATGCATAACTTCTCATTTTGCCACCACGAAAGTGGGGTGTGTCTGTCAGTGTTATAACTCATGTTTCAAAGCTGAACAGTCTGAAGCTTAGGAGGACTTTGACTTGCTGGAAATCTCCTTGCTTCTGAGTGTGTGAAGGTTAGAATCCCTATTCTCTTTTGGATGAGAACTGCAAGTTTAACGCCTCTTTCTCCACATTTCTGAGACTTCTTACAGAACTTTCCCCCACCCCCACTGTTTTTTTCAAGTAGTTTAAATGCTTGAGCAAAAGAAAGAATAGGATCAAGACCTTTTAAAAATGATATTGGAAAAGAGTTGAGGCAAACTTGCTGAGCTGTTTTTTTTTTTTTTAAACATCTTTTTATTTTTCATTAAAAGTAAGCATGGCACAAATAAAGTTCTTCAAAGATTGATTGATGTCCAACTGCTTCCTGACTTGTCAACATTAATAAAGACACTCACTGTTGAGGGCATCTCTTTCTCCCTTCCTCTCTTTCTTCCCTCCTGTCCTCTCTGGCTCCTTTCAATTCTTTCTTTTCTCATTTTGGAAAAGATCACAAGAGTCTAGAATCCATGCCAGCACTCGTCAGAGAAAATGAGTGGTTTGTAGGATATAACCATACAATTTAGAGGTGCCGCTTCTTCTGTTTTCCTGACCATAGTTCTAACCAGTGTGCATGGTGTAAAGACTACAGTCCCGAACATGATATCCACAGAAGGGAGTTTCACTGAAGTCAAGTGATTATATCTCCTGAGGTAGGCTAAGGGTTCCGTGGAGGTGACAGTCTTTTATTTTGATAACAATGGGGAGGAATCTTAAATACTATTCAACACTTGTGTTTACATTTCCTCTGAAAAGAAAGTGCTTCGACATAGAAAGTTCTCCAGTGATGTGGCCATTCTTTTGCTTGTTAAGTGAAACAGAGTCTGTTGCCTCCCAGTTTTCTAGACTAAGAGAGAGTCTAAATAGACAGACTGAAGACAGAGAACAGCTGCTGAAATGGTGTTTTACACATTGAATGCTTGATTGTATGGTACCTACCAACATGGTTGGACATCAACTAATTCTTTTTTTTTTAATTGACATATCATTGTATGGGAGCACTTACATCTCTTAGCACCATGCAAACATCCATTCATTGTGTCAAGCACATTTGTAAATATGCTGCCAACATTTTCAAAGCAGTTTCTTTATACTTGAGCCCTTGGTATCAGCTCCTCTTTTTCCCCCTCCCTCCCCACCCTAACACCCTTGTCAACCTTGACACATTATAACTTATTACTATTTTCATATCTTACCCCACTTGCAATTTCCCTTCACTCATGATTTGGTTGTTCGTGCTGCTTGGGGAAGGGGATGTTTATATGTCGATCATCACCATCATTCCCCCCTCCCTCCATGCCACCTCTTCCCCCTACCCTCATGCTATTGCTACTCCCAACAATGTTCTTCAGAGGTTTTTCTGTCCATGATTCTGTGTATGCCACTAGGCTCTTATGTGATTGAGTGTATGTGCTCCAGTATAGCCAGGTTTCTAAGGGAGATCTGGGGTCATGATAGTGAGGCAGGGGGAGGGGCAATAAAGAACTAGAGATATGTGTGTGTTTTTATGCTATACTGCTAGCTTGGCCCTTCCTTTTGACCCTTCTGTGAGGGATGTCCAATTTTCTACATATAGACTTTGCGTCTCCCCTCCAGCCCCATCATTTGCATTCAAATGATTGCTTGTTTGGGGCCTTCTCATATCTGCTTTCTGATCCTGTGGATACCTCAAGATCACATGGACTGGTGTGCTTCCTCCTAGTGGACTCCGTTTCTTCCCTGCCAGAGGGCCACCTGTTTAACTTTAATCCTTTAAGACCCAAGGCCCTATATCTTCTTTTTTTCCTGGTTTTATTTTATTTATTTTTTTTGCTGACTCCATAGTCTTTTCTCACCCCCTCTTATCTTCTAATAGCTAGGAAAACCATCAGTTTGACTCACCACATTTGCTTATACACGCATTTTGACTTTTGTGATTGTGGGGAAAAATCGAGCATCACCTAATGCCAGATTATTAGAACAAAATGTTCTTTCATTGAAGAAATACTTGAGGAGAAGCCCAAGGTCCATCTGTTACCTTAATACATAACCTATAAATATATGTACATAGACCTAAATCCCTATAATTATGTATTAATATATTTACATATATGCACACCTGTATTCATACCTCTATAATTTTTTTTGCCTCCTAGCTATTTCCTCTCTTTCCTTTTACTTTGTTCCTGTCCCACTAACCTGTTTGACCTTCATTTGGCTCATAGTTATGACTTTTGGCTACACTGCGCTTGATCAAACCCCACCAGGCATTCTATACCCTCCTCACCCATCAATTTTAGACCCTTTTTGTTCCCTTGCCCCTGGGTTGGCATCAACACATTCTTGTTGCTACAGTGACTCTGTCTATGCCCTTCCTCTTATTTTGATGCCTCTTTTGTCATTCTATAGTTTGTCCATAGAATCCCATAACAATGAGACTAGAGGCCTGACTATTTTCTTCAGTTCCTTTGGTCTGAGAAGTGCTGAGCCTGTTCTGTCGTTTTGGTTTTCAAACTTCACCTCTTGCCACATTGCTTGCTTGAGCAGCTATTTGAAATTTTTTGTTCATTTTATGGTATCACTTTGCCTTAGTTACTTAACATTCAAAGGCCAGTTTCAGAGTCTCTATTGATACCCATGTTTGGTTTTCCTTTCTTTCATGATGTCTTTGATATCATCCCCAAAGTAACCTGTTCTTGTCATTAGAGTTCAGTGTGACAAATTTACCCTTGAGGTGATCTATGATCAATGGTACTTTGGGTCTCATGGTGTGGTTTCCATTTCCTTCAACTTTCATTTGAATGAGCATATGAGAAATTAATGATCTGCTCTGCAGTCAACTCTGAGTCTTGTTCTGACTAATGATATTGAACATTTCCCTCATCTCCTTGCACAAACAGAATTGATCTCCTGTACTGCCAACCTGGCAAATTCCACATGTGTATTTGCCTTTCATGCTTTTGGAAAAATCTATTTCCAGAGCATAAGTCGTTGTTCTTGAAAATTTACGTCATGCCATCTCCTGTGTTGTTTCTATTGCCAAGGGCATATTTTCCAACTATAAATGCTTTGTCCTTTCCAACTTCCCAATTCCAATCATCACTAATTATCCATGCATGACTTAATCATTGGTCAATGTCTGGCTGCAAAACTGGGGAAGGTATTCGGTTTCTCCACTTTGGGCACTAGTGGTTAATACAGATAGTCTAACAGGGTATTTACTGATCTTCACGCAGTTCGATAGACATTATACAATCACTGACACCATAGTGTTTCAGGTAAAAAAGTCATCACTTTTTTTTTTAGTTTCTTTTAGGCATCACTGTCCTCTGGTGGTGGGAGTAGGAGGCCCAGCCTTTGCTCCTGTGAGCTGGAATAGAGCCTCCATCCCAGTGGACCACAGTCCCGTGCAGAATCACTATGCCACCAGGGCTCTGCCCCCATCAAATACTTTTTTGATGAGGAATGTTATGATATTCCTCTTCATTTGTCAGTCTAGGCATAGTAGATTGTATGGCTGTCCGATTCATAATGTACAGTCCTCTTTAGCTCACTAGTGCCTAGAGTAGAGGAAAGTAAATGCATTTGCATTATGCAATTTGTAAAGAATATTGAAAGTATCAAAGACTGCTTAAAGAACAAATAAATCTGTCCTAGAAGCTGCACAGTTTGAATGCTCCTCAGACACATGGACAATGTGACCTTATCTCACATATTTTGGAGGGATCATATTAGGAGAGACCATAGAAAAGGACATCATGCTTGGTAAAGTAGGGAGACAGACCCTTAACAAGATGGGTTGGCGTGGTGGCTGCAACAATGGGCTTACTTATAAACAGTGTCACCATTTGTTTGTCAGCTTGTTGTACTGAGGCAGCTTGCATGTTGTTATGCTTTAAGATCAGGAAGGGTGTATCAGAACCGTATCCGTTCACTAAACCTATTCAATCCATATGCTGAGCAAATCATCTGAGAAGTGGAGCATATGAAGACCAACACAGCATCGGGATCAAAGGGAAGCTTTTGAACAGCCTGGGATACACCGTGCTTACTGAAAGAAAGAAGGGCTTGAAGTCAGACTGCAGCCTTAGTCTGAGTGACAGCTCAATGTAAAGAAGGCAAGGATCCTCACAATGGGACTAAGGGAAAATATCACGATAATTGGAGAAATAACTGAAGTTGTGAACATTTTATTTTGCTTGGATCCACCATCAATGCTCATGGAAGTAGCCATCATGACATAAAATGACTTATCACATTGGACAGATCTGCTGCATAAAATGCCTTCAAAGTATGGAATGACAAGGGTGTGCCTAACCTGAGTTGTAATATTTCCAGTCATTCCATAGGTATGTGAAAGCTGAATGATGACTTAAAAAGACTGAAGAAGAATGGATGCTTATGAATTGGTGTTAGAGAAGAATATTGAAAGCACCATGGGCAGTGAGAGCCAATAAAACATGTTTGGAAAGAAGCACAGATAGCATGTTCTTTCGAAATAAGGATGGAAAAATTTCCTCTATTTTGGTTGTCTTCCCAAGAGGTACCCCTCTGTGAGAAAGGACATGACACTTGGTAAAGTCAAAAGAGAAAAAGAGACAGACTTTTGAGGCGATGCGTTGACACAGCGGCTCAGTCAATAACTCACGCAGTGTTTCATTCTGTGGCAAGTAGGGTACCATGAGGAGAAACCCACCCCATGCATTCTAACAGCAACAAGCAGTGACATTTCCTACAGCTCTATACATTTGAGGTAACTCATGCTATTGTACAGTCGTCTTCTTTAAACTTTGTGTATATATATATATATATATATATATATATTTAAAAATCTTAAATCATGAAGCATATGAAAACTAGTGGTGGTCCATTGATTCCAAGTTCTAGGACACATGGTCTTCCTCTGTTGTGTATTTGCTCCACAGAAACACTCAGGGATAATCTCTGGGGATACCTTGTGCTTCTCCTTTTCACATTGTTGTGGATATTGGTCAACAAAACTGGCCAATCTTATCCTCGGACCAGGTTAGTCAAAATTCTTTCTAATGTTTGAAGTCTAGATCCATTGTTGAGTTGAGATTAAATATAAGATTTTGTATTCTCTAGTCATACTGAGAAAAGGAAGTGGTTAGAACTTTGAAATCAGATTACATGGGTCGGAATCCTGACTGCACTGCTTACTAGTTCTGTCGCCTTGGGCAACCTAATCTTATTAAGCCTCATCTGGAAAATGGAGATAATAATAGTACTCAATTCACAGCTCATAGGATTATTGTAAGGATACAATATAAGACACTTAAGGAGCTTAACACGGGTACCTGACTGGGAGGATGTGATCTGTCCATGTTAGTAGTTTACCTAACCGATCTCGTCCTAGGCTCTGTTCTGAAGGCATGCTATCCTTTTGCACTTTAGAGAAGAACAACTTGCCAATAGAAGCAAATTCAATGCAATACCCCTTATTTTAGCAAAAGGGTTAATTCTTATATGTAAATTCTAATTCTTGCTCTTAGTTAGAAATCACCTTAAAGAAAAAAAAATGTATCCTTCTTCTCTTTACAAATATTCTCTCTCACAAAGCAAGTTGTATTATTTTCCTTTTTTCCTGCTTTCTTATATGTGTGATAGAATTAATGCAGTTTCTCTCTGTAACAAATATTTATATTCTCAAAGTTTTATCCTACTACACCATCTTGGTTTGGAGTAGTAAAGCCATCAATTTAAATCAAGCCCGTTCTTGGAATAAGATTGGTTTATTAATTATTTTGGTGGTATATAGAAGTAAAGCTGGATAACTACCGAATGAATTTATTTCCTTTCATGTTTCTTTTGATAAAGTGTAAAGAACATCAGGTAATTAAGAGTAGGAGAGCAAGGTCTTTTTGGTTTTCCTTTTTAACTTTAAATACATTTTATACCATGTCAGGGACAAGTGGAAAGCCACTTGAAACTTATGGACTTCAAGTATTGTTTTTCAAAATCAAAGATATTTGCCTTCTATAGTTATTTTCTATCACTTTGCTCATACAGAATATTTAACAAACACAGCCTTTCCTAGGCTGCCTAGGGGGGAAAAACAATAAACAAGGAACAGTCATACTGCTCAAATAGCTTCTGGCATGCAATATTGCATAGCTGTACAGATGATGATTTAGCTCGACGCAGAGTAAGATGCCCTGGTTTAGACATGCAGCCTCTGTGCAGGCGATCATGGTGTGATAGGAAAAGCAACAAGAATGAACCAGGAGCTATGAATAATGTTCCCAAGAATCAGAGGGGCATTGACACAAGAGGTGTGACGAGTTCAAGAAAAAAAAAAAGAAGAAGAACCCCCCAAAAAACTCCACCATGTTTTTGCTGGACTAGAGTAAACGATGTGGTACCCAACTCCTTGCCACCAAGTTCATTCTGACTCTTAGCAGCCCTATGGGACGTTGTCCTGTGGTACTTCTGAGAGTTGAAATCTTCTCGGGAGCAGACACCCTCCCCTTTCTTTCATAGAAGGGCTGGTCGGTCCCAAAGGCCGACCTTATCACCTACAGCTCCATTCATAACTGGAGCTCCTTGACACGCGCTGTTAGGTGACATGTGGTGAGTGTGTTTAAAGAAAGATGGGACTGAGGCATCAGCATCCATCACTGAAAAGGTATATCATTTCAAAAGACTTTCTTGAAAAAAGATGCGAACATTCACTTAAAAATATATTTTTTTAATTCAGAAAATTTTCAGAAATGACTAAATGTCTAAAGAGCATAGTCAAGGGTGTTCTGCTTCCACTGCCTGACTCAATTTTCAATCTAAAATAATAGACTGATCTTTAAATGGAACAATCATGCTAGTGAAGCACACATGAATTAAAATCCCTCCTCCCCCCCTCTTTTTTATCTCTATCAAAATGGCAGCGTTCACCTAAGGACACACTTCAGAAGGGTTTGGAAAGAAAACAGACTGGAAACAGGCAGCACAATGAGAAATGCCATCAATGATATGTAACAAAAGGTTCATGAATTATTGACTAGGAAATAGATTTGATCTGTAAACCTTCACCCAATTCATCATAAAATAATTTTAGAAATAAAAAATTGAGATATCCCTGATGTATAAACTGAAAAAAAGTTGACCATTACATTTTTTCAATGATCGCATTAAAAGTAATGTCAATTTTTTAGCATAATGCTTTACTTCTAGTAGGTGGCCAATGGCCATTAAAATTAATTTTAATTTATAAAGTCCAAAACCAGTGCCTTTAAGTAAATGCTGACTCATAGGGGAGCTGGAGCATAGACGAGAACTAACCTGTGAATTCAGAGGTTCTAACTCTATAGGGGATTAGAAAGTCCTATCTGTCTCCTATGGAGCAGATGGTGATTTCAAACTGCTGACCTAGCAGTTAGAAGCCCAGTGCATAACCCTGACACCATCAGGGCTCCTCTAATATAAAAGAACATTGTATCATTGTGTTCTGGAGGTATGTTTACAATGGACTATTATGTGGATGGTTCTCTGCTAAAAATACAGGGGACTATGATGTCCTGTGTCCTTAAAGAACTTACAAGCTGCTTAGGGAATGGAAACTTACATATAACTAACAATAAAAAAACCCTAAACTATATCTCAAATAAAAGAGGGCATAGGGGAGGAGATGTCATCATTAGCTGCCAAATGTGCTGAATGCTTGGTGGTGTCCATGATAAGCTAAGATTTTGTCATACACCGTGTGTTTGGGTTCTCTAAAGAAACAAAACCAGGACACACACACATATTTATATAGATAGACATCCAACATAAGAAATAAACCATTAATTAATCTATAAAGCAGCATGAATGGCTCAGTTAGTTCAGTTCCATGAGACAGTTAATACACTGGAAGAACTTCAAGTCTTGAGGGCAGCTGGGTAGTCCTCTGTAGAGCTATTCAAACTATCCCTTGGCCACAGGCAGCAAACAACAAGGCAGGTTACCAATAGTCAGCCAGATGACAGGGCCCAACAGTCCCCAGCTCAAGAGATGTATATTCCAGTAGCGTTGCAAACCTCATTTTACAGTGACACGGTCCACAGATTAGGTGCCCCTTGAGTATTATAGCTTGCAAATGAAGGCACAGAACAAGCAAGACTGTCAGCTGCACACTGGTCTGAAGAGCCAAGAGCAAGAGAGAGAAAGACAAGGCTCACCAAGCCATATATATCTTCAACCTTCAATTAATGTCATCAGTGTTCATTGACTATGTTGTCACAACAAACCTACCTATTAAAACCTGCAATTTTGAAAGATGGGAACAGGCAACACTTCATGACTCATAAGCTTGAGGAATTCTACATCTATGTAGAACAAAGTGAATCCCAGCAAGGGAATTCTTCATCCATGCACAATACCAGTGTTTCCCCTGGTTAGAATTGATGAATGGTCAATATCTGCAATGAGAAATCTGCCCTTATCACATGCTGACCAATTGTAACTTACAGTTCCTTTCACGTACTTAGCAGGCTTTGCTTTCAATGACCCTGATTTGCAGTTCTTGCCATTTCCCCATGGCATCTGTCTCATGGTGTAATTTGCTCTGAATCAGAAATTTGTCTTTTGCAATGTGGCATACTTGTAATTTTTCTTAATATAATTTTATTTTACTTTGTCCCAATTCTTTGTCCACTTATGACCTTTGAATATTTGCTCATGGTTTGGCCTGAACCTATCCACCTTCTCTAATACACTTTCACTTCATCTCAAAAGCTAGCTTCTCTTCGGTATCAGTGTAAATGTTCCCTGTTTAAATCTTAAATCCCTTGTGTGTGTGTGTGTGTGTGTGTGTGTGCTATTTCTAAGACAGTGTGCTGGGATAGGTGAGGAGGGAAGAAGAAGCTGTTGATTGAGAAGAGAAAAAGGCAAGTGTGCAGAGGTGAGTGCCTCCTGTGTGTCTGGTGAACTGTCTGCCAGGTTGCTCAGCAGGTGAGGAGGGACGAAGTGGCAGGAGACAACAAGAGACCAATTAAAGTCTGACCTCTTTGCAGGTGCCAGTCCTGGCTGTGGTTATCTGGGCCTGGCAGGTGGCCTCTAACTACCTTTCAACCTATGCAACTAGTTTTGTAGCTTCTATGCTGAGGTTAGATGAAGCCGGAGGGTGTTGACTGCATGATGGGGTTCAGGCCAGAAAGAAACTGGCAAGGGAATGATTTTCAATACCATGGCTCCATTTGAAGCAGGCCAGGAAGATGGCTAAACCTCTGGGAATAGCAATCAAACAGCACTGCGAAGAACAAGTGCAATGATTATTTTGTTTGAGAGAACAGAGAAAAGACTATGTAAGGACCAAAAAGACCAACGTGGTTAGTAGCAAAAGGATTTTCCATGTGACAAGCACACATGCATGCACGGAAGCATAATCACTGCTCTACTCTGGGTCGTTTACTGAAGTTTGGTGCAACAGAATTGACAGGCTCTTGTGTGTCCTCTTGAATCTGTCAAGCAGGCAGTGAGAAGACCCTTTACAGAGATGACAGAATTAATGATTAAGGTCTTTCTTTTAAGTTTAACTTTCCTGACAACGTGGCATTACCACTATTAAATATGCAAGTTTCCCTCCTGCCCTTTAAGGTATCATTCCAGGAGATGATTTTTCCTCTCGCCCTCAGTATCTTTTGCCCCTGCCTCCATGTTCTGCTGAATTTCAGATTTCATTTTCCAGATAGGTTCCCTGTTTCCTTAGTTCCACTGACCAGAGTATCTCTATCATCCCTGGGCCTAGATATTTCTTAGACTGGCCAAGATATCTAATGTCACATGTGGGGTGTGCACTGGATTCAGAGAGAATATTAAGTCAGGTTACTTCTGTATGTTCTTAAATTATATGCCCTGCCCTCTCAGAGTCACCATCTCTTGATTAATTAGTCCTTTTTTGTAACTCAATTGAACAATTGAACAGATATTTTATAGCATAGATTAAGGTGACTGATACTATAATTTTAGATTAAGCATTTAAGTGACCCAAAAGATGGAAGAGGCCATTATTATCTTATAATTGCCCTAATCTTAAGACTTATGTCTAAGAACTTTAGAGCATGATCTCTTAGATAGAATAAGGATCGTTTCTATGAAGCCTAAGAATTCTTGATTCCTGGAGTTTGCTAATTGTAGTGTTTGGCTTTCACAAAGTATAACCCGGTTTTACTCTTTTTTTAAGCATCCTGTCAAGGTTCATTTCTAGAAAACTCTCTCTGCTTACTGGAAATGTAGATATTTGATTTCCCCACTTATTAATCATTTGCTAAAGATTTGGTATGGTTTGAGATACTTTGTGTTTGGAAGTCTTATCTTACCCTTGGAGAGGGTAGAGCTCTTATCTTCTCCCTAGGTGCTCAGTGTGATACCTGAATCAACAAGCCGATAAGTGTTTAAAATGACAAGTTGGTTCATAGCACTATTGTTTTTGTGTAGTCTTAGAAAATGTGAAAATGTAAGGTAAACTTTCTGTCTTGTAGTTTGACTTCTACTATTGCTATTATCCTTGATATATAAGTACTAATTGAATAAGATACACACAATATGCTATATGTTTATTCATACTTAATCTCAAGGCAGACATGGACCCTGGACCACGTTCATCATTGGAAATATCCTGCTCTTTGCCAGGAGAGCATCCTGTGACATGAGAAACTGGGGTGGGTCTTCTGCAGAGTCATCCTTTCTCAATTTCTGGAAAAGGAATCTCAGCAACATTCCACTGCTGTAGAGAAATATCTTTGTATATCAATTATGACAAATGAAATGAAGAATTTCAAAAGTAACACTCTTGATCTCTGCTTTCTTTCTTCAACAGACAGCTTATTTTTAATCTTTTTATGCAGCAAAGAGGAAAACACATTCATATAAAAATCTATCACTAAGGATGTTGAAAGAAATCACAAGGGTAGGTTCTGAAATTAACTAATTAAAAATTAGGCACACACATATATCCCAGGACCTATATGTATTATACATATGCATACACGTGTACACACATATATGTCCTGGGGTATATATAAGTATAAGCACACACAAACATAGATATGTCTAGGAGTCCTGGTGGTGTGGACCCTATGGGTTGGACTGTTATCCACTTGGTTAGCACTTTGAAACCACAAGCAGCTTAGAGGAAGAAAGACTGTTTTCTACTCCAGTAAAGTGTTACTGTCTCAGGAACCCACAAGGGGTCGCTATGAGTCAGCATTCTCTCGGTATCCATGGGTTTTGAGTTACAGACATCTTTATCCTTTCTGAGTTTGTCTGAAGCCAGTCCTTAAACCATGTCAGTTCACCTTACCTGATGGGAAGGAGAGGTGACTTCTGAGGCAGGGTGATTGAAATGGAAATACATTCAAATAAATGGACTCTGCAGTTCCACTTTGTTCTAAATAACCTCTACTGTAAGTGATCAGCTTATTTAAAAGTATGATGGGTGGGCTATCGGGGAAAGGCTGTATCTGATTTTTTTTAATCATTTGACTATCTTCTTTTTTTTATTCAACCTTTGGAATAAGGGCTTACACTCTGGGAAGCTGAGGGGGTGGGGTTTTCTTCATGTGTTTCAAATAGATTTTCAAGTGCATCTTTTTCCTCTTAGACTAGGTCTCTCTCAGAACACCCAGGTTTGAAATCTGATGTATTGTTGTTAGAGGGCCAGAAACCAAGGCATGTCATGGATCCTGATTTATGTGTAAAAGGAAGAGAGGGGCTGACTCCCGGTGGCATAGTGGTTGAGTGCAGGACTGCAGCCCACTGGGCTGGCAGTTCAAATCCAGCAGCAGCTCTCCAGGAGCAAGGCTGGGCCTCCTACTCCCACTAGAGGGCAGTGACGCACCCCCCCCC